>CAAKHC010004547.1:69885-88752 GCA_901007825.1 Macroramphosus scolopax | reverse complement strand
CAAAGAAGAATCTGAACTTGTCACCAACAACCTCATTTTATGACCTTATTCATACAGGGAGAGTCATCACAGGTATGTGGAGGAAGAGGAAATGGTAAGTACAAGAGCAGCTCTGTCCAGCATTAGTCAGCCCTCATTCAAGGCTGCAGGACATCCAACTCCAAATGTTTGTGGTTTTCTTGTAAATTCCAGTGAAATAACGAACAGAAAACTGCAGTCATGTGAGCAGACTGAGAATACTGGTTTCTGTGAGAAGCTCCGCGAGGTCATCCAGTTGTTTCTGAAAGGGGGTGTATTGTTTTTCCTGTGGATGTGTCCGCAGCAATGCTTTAAAATAAGGAGCTTCTTGTGATGGACAAGATTAATACTTAGTGTGGCAATTCTAGTGGCTATTAGGCAAGAATTCTCCATCAGCCATCATCATCATGATGTTATAAATAATCGAACCACAACTGTATGAAATAGTTTTGGACGTTAGACAGGAATGACACGGGGCCCCTTTGGGGAGGTTTGTGACTGAGAGGTCATTGGCAATCCTGTATTGATTGAAGGGGGAGGGTGTTCTGATCACTGTGGTTGCCACATTTTGAGAATGTGCAGTGGAGTGGAGAAGTTTTCTCAGCCCTCACGGGCCCCTTAACGGTATCTGGCAACTTGAGAAACGAACTCCATGTCCTCCACATGTGTAGCAGTTCAGCATCTTTCAAGCCAAATAGGAAGTTGGAGGGTTTCCACTCTTGCCTCCATTAAGAGCTGAGTGTGTGTGAAGATTGCTGCTGTGTGTGTTTGTGTGTGTGAGTGCACAACCACTGAGTCATCAGGTGGAGGCGGGTTGCCGCTGTGTGACAAAACTTCTTAATGGCATCATTAACAATAGATTTTTTAATGAAAGAGTCATCAGCACCCTGCAAGCCAAGGTTAATAAACCCTACAGCAACAAACACGCACACACACTGAGCTACACAACATATCCATCTAACCCTCCAGCAGAAGATAATTGTGTTGAGGCTACTGTGTGGGTAAGCAGGCTTTATGAGAGGTTTTCATTATCTGAGTTTAATTGTCTACTGGGTGATGCAGCATGTTGAGATGTGTGTGTGGGCTGTTCGGTAGCTCAGCACCACCTCGTTCTAGTAGAACAATTTGAGCTTTTTGACCTTATATATTAAGATGAAATAAAAATAATAGTTATCAAGGGGGAATTTCAATGCCGTGCTTTCTCAGTCAGTGTCTTACTCCAGGCAGTTGGGTTCAATAAAGACACATTTTCCTGTAATTTGAAGTTGATTTTAAAAATATGATGTCTCTTTAATCATCTCTGGTCACCGGTCCAAATTTAGCCGCATTTGAATCATAAACTAATGACAGATGTGAGGAGTTTTCTCATGTTGTAGGCCATCGTCAGTCGTACTTGATCTGGTGTGACATGTGTCTCATTGTGGCCTCTGTTAGCTGATGTTAGCAGACGTCAGACAAAATTCTATTACCGAGTCAGCTTATATGATTCCTCCCTACTTGTGCTACTGCTGCGCTACATTATGGCACCATTATCCAGTAATTGTCACTTATAGCCGGTTAGTTTAAAGACAATAATAAGAGTAAAGGTAAAATGTTGTATTAGCACTGGTAATCTGTGTGGAAGATAAAAAAAACAAGTATTCTAATAGACTGAACGCACATTTGGTTTTGATGAGATTGAAAACTGGTTTCATTGATACTGGATCTAATAATCATTTTAGCCTAAACAGAGGCTGTGCTTTAAAACCAGAAGCGATCATAACAAACTTAATGTGGCAACGCCGGATTCCTATTAAGCTGCCTCACTCTGAATCCTTCTGATGAGAACTCACGCTGTTTACATGCCTCCAATCAAACACATTTAGCAGAAAACAGGTCTAGTCAGGATCTGATAGCCTCAAGCTGAAACACAGAGAGCGACCGTTATTGTAATTGCAAACAAGAACCTCTGCTTCTCCCGCAGAGCTGCTACCACTGCTGAATCCTGTTTATCAAAAGATTTTTCAAGGGAAATATAATGAATTCATTGTGAGTGGGTTCTTCAGAGTCCACCCGGGCATGTCCCCCGGTTCCTAAATGAGTGATTGTGTTTAAATTGGCTGTTTGTCCACGTGGTCTCTGCTGCCTATTCATACGGACAGACCATTCATCATTTGTTGATTAGGTGTCTCCCACCTCTATCGTGAATGATTAAGTGTCTGGGTTTATCCTTTAGTAATTACCTTGCTGCTGATACAGCTAAAAGACACGCTGTGTGTTTAAAATACGGTCGCTGGTGTAAACTGACCTTCAAAACTATCATCCACTTATAGTTCCTATTTAAAATGCATTTATTTATTCATAGGCTAAATTCAATGCAATTATTACTTGTCTCTTAGTATTTCTTGCATAGTTAATAGGTGATGTTTTTTTTTTTGTTGAGTTATCTTGGTTTGTGTGTGTTTGTGGGTATCTGTGTTTGTTAGCAGGATTATGCAAACATTACCCGGATGATCTTCACCAAACTTGTTTTGAGCACGGCTCAAGAAAGATATCATTACTTTCCTAGGCAGATCCATTCAACCCATCTAAAAACAGCAGTTTTTTTTTATTTTAGATTCAGCAGAACTGTCAGTGGTTCAAGCAATTTCTTTTTCGTACCTCTGTTTTATTGGGAAGTGATATGTGACTGGAAAGAATGTACACATTCCCAGTATTGGACCGAACTCACAGATAGGCCCTTTAATGTACATTTTTCTCTGTACATCACCCACCAGGTGTCAGTAGCCTGCTTTCCTTGCTGCTCTACTGTACTGTAAACTCAAAGCACAGACAAAAGATATAGATACATCCTCTGTGTTTTTATCAACTGAAGAGCAAGATTAGTCAATAATATTTAGTATTCTCTGCACATCAGTTAAAGATCTACAGCTGCGTGCTACCTTATTCAAATCCCATTCCTATCTGCATCATTCATTGAAAACCTTCTCCCCTGACCAACAATACTAATTTGTATTTTTTTCTAAGAAACAGACAATAAGACCTTGGAAATAAATCTAAATACGGAAGCTTTGATCAGTGCCCTATTTTTTCTTTTAGAGCAAAGCAGGCGGAGGAAGATGCATAGGAGAGCCGGGGATGGAGGCGGTGCTATGCGTCCTCCAGTCATCCTCTCAGCTGCCTCCCTTCAGTCGTCTGCTGCATTTGAACGGAGCCACGCAAGCCTGGACGTTGTTACAATGAATATGCGGAGGAAACCAACGATTTTGAAAGCAGGACATTAAACCTCTGGATTTTTTTTTTTTTGCGCAGTTGGACGCTTTATCGCATTCCGTCGCGCAGGAGGAATATTTATCCTTTACCTCTAGTTCCCCCCCTGAGAGCTGATATCTTGCACGATCAGAATCTTTTCCAGGGTAAATAGCAGAGAACCAAACCTGGCACAACTCTCATGTCTTTGCGCGCGTCTGTACATAGTCAGGGCGCTTAATTCACTTTGCTATTTGGCTTTATAAGCAAAAAATGTGATTCCTTCCTCTTCCCATGAGGCAGCCGAACCCCGTCGTTGGCATCCGTAACAGCTGGCTCGTGTCGAGAAGATTGTGGATTAACGTTTTTTCTTCTTCTCGCTCTCTCTTAATATCTCCAAGAAACCACCGGACGTCTTTCAGTGGCCTTCAGCCAAAATGCGCGTCGATTTAACAGAATCAACCCCATGAGTGGAGTCTAAACAAACACAGTACGATATCTCTCCCAAAGGAGTGCACAATTTTTCCATATCTGCTGAAATAATCGGCGCCTGGAAAATATGGAGAGTGAGGTTTTCACCCCTCTGCTGGAGCAGTTCATGCTCACACCTCTGGTCTGCTGGGTAAGCTCCCTAATTCATCAACTGAACCAGCAATTACACTCCTGATCACGCCTTTTTTCTTCAAAGTGTTTATTGATTGTCTTAACAACTATTTTGTCCTATTTGTATTCAGGTGAAGACAGTCGGGCAGCTGACAGTGACAGACGGCTCCAAATTATCGGAATATATTGAATTAGTGGATGGGATTTACCTGAACGAGATCATGCTGGAGATGTAAGTAATATGACACAGTCTCAGACATGCTATTAGTTTCCAAAAGCTAGAGAGGCCCTGCAAGCTGTTTGCTCAATGTCCAGGCGCAGTGATGTGCAGGAGGGCTCTCAAATGATACCCACCCTGGGGCTTTTGGTGGGCTGAACCCCCCCGCACCACGAGCAAATTAAGCAATTCTTCAAGAACTTGAGCCTCTGTCCGGCACTTGAAATTGCCTGCTGGAGTGAATGTAGGCTACACACAATGGGACCATGTATCGGGGCCAGTGTCGGGCCACACTGTTAGAAATCTATGCAGACAATTATTGTAAGGATCCCTTGGAGATGTGCCGATTGTCTGCAAGCATCCATGTTGCAAGATGCAGATCTACAAGCTCTGTCTCCCTCTACGAGGGATCAGCACTTAGGATAAACATGTACAGGGGTTGTGGAAGAGGCATGTTTGTCACATTCACACTCGTACTTACCAGCCTACAACTTCCCGATACGATACGTGTCATGATCCAGGGGACATGATGCCTATCAAAATACACGCTTAGAATCAATGTTTTGGAGCACAGCCCTGACGTTCACATACACACACATACAATGAAAGTGAGAGCATCAAGAGCAGTTATGGGTTCAGGACCGGTTCATCACCCATAACCTGCTGCTGAAGGGGCTGAATGTAATATTTAGTATTAGAAGCTGCATGAACATAGACGCACACATGCATCAAACAGGGACCTGCTTCATGTAGGGTTGAAGCAACGTATCGAATCTGCCCTTGGATGTAAACGTATTCTAAAGACTAAACCTCATCTTTCAATAGTTTTTATCTGAAGGCTGCTATTTGCCTGCCACTGCCTCAGACTGTCATCCGCAGCCGACTGGAAGACGACCGCCCCTCGAAGCTGCAGAGCTCACGTTTTCCTGCTGTGCTGTGGATTAAACTGGAAATAGCAGCCTTAAGTGGAGAAACTCTGGTAGCAGACAGAATCCTGATGCAGATTTAACAACAATGCAGAATCCAGCACAGACACGCGCAGGCTTTTGTTGAGTTAAAAGTGAGATACATTTTTGTAGATCTCTTGATAATGAGAAAGGAGAGGATGATCATATCTCGGTTCAGTCTTTCTTTTTTTTACATTCCTTTGTCTGGCTCCAGACTATTACTTCCTGCTTGCAGGCCAATCTTTCATATTTTCCGCTAATAACAAACCCCACACCGTCAGCGTTTACAAGTCCTGCTTGCTTGCCGAAGGAATGAAGCCAGCCTGCTCCCAGTGGAATTTTCCCCTTAGAGATTATGTGTTGCAGTCTAACGTGTCAATTTATTGTGTCACGTCACGTCAGGACCTCTTGTGTTACAAAATCATATTGGTAGAATCGTTTGCTTTAAGATGAAGTTGCTCTCCTGGCAAGTCTCATTCTGTATTTGTATCAATGCAGAGTTTAATTTAGCATCCAGTGTTAATTGTTTTAAGAAGGGTTAAGCTGTTTCTGCGTGGAGCATGAGGAGCTGATTAACCCCAGCTGACTGCATCCTGTCCCTGGATGGTGTCCGGTTCCTCCGGCTCTGCCCTCCTCTACTGTCCTGCTTTGCTCTATCACTCCTAAACTGCTTACATTCATGGTACAACCTCTCTATTCCAATGCTTGTTTAAGGGAATCTCAAACGTTTTGGTGGACCAGAGCATTTGTCTTCTTCCACACAGAACTTTAAAAAACGCTTAGCAACTCAGCAATATTTCTAGAGCATTTCCCCCGATGGGACATTTTAGTGTAAAGCAACCGGAAGGATATGAGGGCGAAGGGTTAGAGGGGTCTGTAGGGGGAACACAAGGGTTTGCCAAAAGGACTTTTTAACATGACACGAAAAATATAAAGCAAAAGGCTGTTCAAATTAAGATTTGAGAAGTTTGATCTGGTCCTCAGTGGGATCTGGGAATACATTGAATGAGCTGGACAGGGCTTTTTTGTGATTGGTGCAGTGCTGCCGTGGAGAAGGGCGAGCGTTGAGCTGAAATTAACTGTGACTGGCCTAGTGAACGCCTGACAGGATGTCGGGGATTGCCAGTCACAGCTAACGCTGTGTGTGTGCGTGCTTATATTGAGGGCTTCTGTGTCGCCATGGGAGTATGTGTGTTTTTTGTGTGTCTGTACTCCAGCAATTGGTTTTGGAGTCGGGCAGCTGTTGGTAGTCGTCTCGGCCAGCCATCCTCCCACACAGAGGCCCTACTGTAAGTCAGATCTGGTATTGGTTGGGACTGTTCTTTGTCTGCCTCTCCCAGTTTACAAGCAGTCACCTCAAGGGAGACCCAGTGAACTAAAATAGATTTACTGGAATAATCACATAGATGTTTTTGTATGGCTTCCTTTACATATCTCATATCTTTCTTAATGATTCTTTGAAGAGCTGAAGGTGCTAATTAACAGCCATTTTACTGGTTTATTTATTTCTCTTCTACAGACATGCACACTTTGCTTTGCCCTTACCTTCTCCGTTCTAGCAGCCTGAATAAAGTTGGCATCGCACTGCTTGCGATTGATCCAGTCATGCTAAAAAAAAGGGCTCCGCTGGTGCTTGCCTCCAGCCAGTATCTGCTGTTTACTCAGAAAAAAAACACACACAGCAAATGTTTTCCGCAGCCAAGAAACACTTGTCTTTCAGGATGAACGATAAAACTAACATTTGTTTGTTTTTTTTTGTTGGTGGTTCTCGCCTAAGAAACTACCAGTTGTTGTGTTGTGTTGCTTTGTGAGCACTAAGCAAGAGACAGGTTGGCAGCAGTTGTCACCGGGACAGCATGGGAGAGCACAGAGAAAGACCCCAGGATTATCTAACGGTTCGCTCACACCCAGATGGCACAAGGTCCCCCTCCCCCTGCCCTCTTCTGACTGACATTACCTAGCCAATTACATCGCCTCCTGAGTGCTGTCAAACCAATTACTTTTCCCGCTCAGCAAGATGGATCCAATTAAATCTCTGTCAGAGTGACCGCTGACTGCTTTCGTGCCAGTTTTGTGGACACGTGCTGGCTCATTGGCCTGTTTGGTCAACCTGTCCTCTACTGACTGGTAGGACAGTCTTGTGCGAGTTACATAGACGCTTGCAGGGGGGAAAGAAAGCTGATGAGAGGGGTCTAATGTGTCCAACGTGTTTGTCTTTCAAACCAGTCGTACAACTTTTGTCATGTTGACTGGCACATTTGCTCATGTGGTCTTTCTAAAGAACTTGCATAACATAGTTGTGTATGTACATGTATGCATGTACTTCAAGTTCAGAGCTTTAAATTTATGGCATCCAGACATCCCTTGGCCAGTAAAAAAAAGTATTTTTATGATGCTAATAATTGCATTTGAGGAAGCTGTGGGACAGTGAGACATTTCATTGGTTCAGCAAAATGCTGATTCAGCCATGGTGAGCACAGTGCAAAGAGAGGTTTGTTGTGGCTAAGCAGACTGTCAAAAGCTCTTATTTAATTATGTTTAATGTCAGTCAATGCTGCACAGAGCTTGTTATGTAATGCCATGCAATGTTTGCCAGGTTTTTACGAGTCAGGTTGGTACTTTACAGCGAACGGAGGCGGAATCCTAAAAATTCCCAAAGAGGAACGTGGCACATCTGTCAGTGCAGAGGCACAACATGATGAACACACTGATGACAAAGACGAGATTGATGAGCTCTATGAGACGGATAATGATTGATCGATGGGATGAGTGAGGGTTAAGGGCTGTGATGTTAGCTCTATATATTAGATGTATACTTTGGGACGGTTACAAGCAGGTTTTGGCAAGCAGGGTGAAAAAAGTTAGTTTCGAGCCCTGAGGTTCATGTTTCTGTTGACTCGAGTATTCAGACAGATCCATGCATGTCTGTACTGTAAATCTGTGTGGACCGCTGCACACATAGGGACAAGATTATGAATAATGCAAAGGAAACAATCAACTTCCAGCTTTTTCCTTCGTACATTTTCTCCGTATGAGGGTGCTTGCTAGTTGTTGTCTATCTGGGTTTCCACATGTTTGTTTCCTGGCAGCCCGCCTTACCAATGCATCGATGAAGAGGTGAACCCAGTACATCCACTGTTCGGCCTTACATACAAAGGATGTTGTACTACCCCTGTATTTCCTTTCATACCAGACCTGTCTTTTCAACACACCAAGCATTCACAAACACCCTCAAATCTTTGTTTGTTGTTTTGGTTTTAAACACAAACCCGTACTGTTGAAGAGGAATGTCTTTTGTTTTAACGATCAGATACATAATTTGATTCTTCGGTTGTTGCTATGCTAACATCTGGATGCCACATTATGCTAATGTACTGATCTGTATAGCTTTGTTGCTGTAGAACATTCAGAGGTTAGACGAGCATCTGGTAAGTTTTACTTCGGGCCACAAACAAACAGGCGTGTGACGTAGCTCTTCTTTGTTTGTTTATATGCCTGAATAATTGCAGTTTTATGAGAACGATAAATTAAACACCTTTATGGATGTAGTGGCTGTGTGGAGACATGATCAAGCACAAGGTATGATTTACCCTTGTCAATTAAATTGATGGAGACCTGTATCAGTAATGTGCTTTTTTTTAAGTATAGCATAATATTTACTGCTAACTTAAGATATCGATACAACTTATTAGTCCTCTAAAGCTGTCTGTATGTCACAGATAAAGTTAACTAGTGCTAACGTTAGCTTACGATGCTAGCTTAATCCAACAGTGTGTTGGCTAATGTTAGCTAGCAACAAATCTTTGAATGCTAGCATGAGCCCTTTTTACTATTCAAATAAAACAACGTACAGTAACGTTATATGTCAGGGGGCTCATTAATCTTGTCTTTGTCATCTCTGTGTTAGTTTGAATACTTTATCCTTTAGCAGACAGGATATTTGTTCGTTCATCCATTAGCCACACTAACCTGACTAGTACACTGCTAGTAAACATTGCATGGTGTAACCAACTGGGGTAATCGTGGCTAAAGGTATCAACATTATATGTTTTCATTGTGAAACATTTAATTTCGGGCGAAAGTTTTAATTAAGTGTGTAACTGTGAATGTGCACTTTAGCCTGATACTAATAATCTCTCAGTAAAGACCGATTATTGAGACATTTTAATCATTCACAATCTAATATTGTAGTATCGTACACCTCCATCCTCCTTCCCCATCCCTCATCCTGCTGGTTTTGTTTTCTCCTTCTATTATGTGTCGCTCCTGCTCTTGCTGCCTTTCTCTCCTCTGTTTTCTTTGAGCAGCACGCTCAAGCCTTTGTTGGCTTTTTCCAGTTACAGCAGACATAGTTGGAATTCCAACTGCAGTGGAGAGAGCAAGCAGGCAGGTCTGCTGCTGGGATGTTTGATTCCTCCCAGTGTTGCTGTCTGGACTTTACCGCCTACACCTTATCCCTGGAATCAGACATCAATCTGAGGACCAGCATCATCTTTGTGTCATGCTATCCTCCCATGTGTCGGTCTGGTGATGTGTTCCTGCTGTGACCTTGAGAGGAAACATTTGGTTGTTTCTCCAGCAATGCAAATTCAATTCCATTTACCAGTGATTCATTTGAATGAAACACAGCCCACAACAATTAACATTGTGTTTTTTAATGAAATTAACACATTTTAACCCTGAATTGAAAAACGAAAATTGTTTATCTCATGGTGAGATATTGATTCTAATATTCCATTTCCCCTGCTTTAAATTCAATCAGATTTATCTGATGAGCTGCCATTTGTCTGTGATAATTTTCCTTCTTGCTGCTATTTTCTGTAAATGCAAACTCAACACTTCCTCCATCTGTTTCATGTTACAGGACCTACAGTAGCTCAGTGGGGCATAATCCTCTCTGGTCCCTGGAACTCATTCGCTCTGAAACCTCTGCAGGAAGTGTTTAGTTTCATTAACAGAAGCTTAACATTGAGAATTAACTGCTAAGTAGAATTAATCAGTGACCAAGTACAATATTTCTGTTATGAGCTCCTGGCGTGAATATGTTGAGTCATTTTGTTGGATTTACCTTGTGAGAATGCAGAATTTTGTTTGACTGTTACATGAAACATGTATTTGTACATGGTACATGTATGGTACATTTATTTGTAGTTCAGTATACAAGATAATGCAGAAAAGTCCTTCCAAAAGGGCAAGGATGAATTTGGCTGTGGTACCTAAGAGGAATGGGAAGAGGCCCAGTGGAAGCAGAAAGACGATGACTGGAGACAAACGAGTCCGTTAAAAGCTAAGCCAAGGAAATGGAGTGATGAGAACCACATACTACTGGCCACTGGTCTGTTTGTTTACTGTGTTCCCACAAGGGTGGAAGGGTGAGAGAAAAATAATTTATCATGAGCATTGGGTTTGCAAGATGGCAGTCCAACATTTTACCGTAGAAGTATAAGCAGCGCAGCTTTAACTCGTAAATGCCAGACTTAAAATGAATCCCCCAGCTGCATTTATACATGCTGATAAAAACTAGGAATGAGTGCAGAACATCAAGGCCACTAAGAAGTGTACATGCAGGGCAGGATAAAAACGAGGCCAATGAAAAGAAAAAAAAAAATCGAATGTTAAATAGATCTTCTCCCAACATCCAATAGGTTTTCTTTGGCCCATGAGGCATCCCAACATCTAGTTTCATGAAAGAAAGAAGACTATTTATTGGATGTGTTTCTCTGAGACATGGATGGTTTAATTGAAGTGACTTCAAATCATTAAAATAGTTTTAATGAGGGCAATTAAGTTGTGTGAGGTTGTTGTTAGGACCTGCTGATTTATTTTTTTCAGGCATTCAGGCAATCTACACTACATGTTCAAATGTGTTGTGAGTGGTACGTGACTCTTGTTGGCCTGGTTTTGTAATCCGGACGTAAGACAAACACACCTACAGTTTTATCCTCAGGTGAACTGTCGATGAACTTAAGCATGGCTGTTAATAGGTGCTCATCCCCTAGATTCCTCTTAGGTGTGGGTGTGTGTCAGTGGGTGTCTATATACCTCACACTTACACATAGATTCAAACACACACATACACACACCTGCTAAGTTTGGACAGACGAGCTCACAGGCTCTGTCCCAAACACGTGGCCAAATGTTGCCAGCCTTTTCCCTTTGTGTGTGTGTGCATGTGTGCGCGTGTGCCTGGCTGCTCATGCTGACTGTAATGTAGCCTGTCATATATAGGTTAGCACTACTCCCTAACCTAACCAACCAATCAAAGCTGAGAGTTGAGATGAGAAAGCCCCATGGCTGCAGGCCCTGCATAAGGCTGCAATGCCTATCGATAGCACCGACGGTCCGGCTTATTGACTGTCTGGCTGACTTGCTGACAAGTTGTCTGCCTTGCAGGCTGCCTTAGCTGGCTGTCTATCCTTAATCTGTCTGTTTAAATTCTTGGGTTTACTGTATCAGCAGGAACTGGGAAGGCGTTAATATCTGGGATTTTTGACCCCCATTACAGCTCTAAATCCTTGCTTTTATTCGCCTGCCGATCCACGGGGGGTTGGTCGGCCTGTCGCGTGCTCGTATGTGTGGCATCAGAGAGGGAGCCAAAGAATCGAGGGGTGGATTGTGCAGCGTTGCTATGGTTTTGTTGTTGCGGCCGCCATGTTCTCTGTTGCCTCACTGACGGTGATGGAATGTATGAATGGGCAAGCCTTTCCTTGCTTTCTTTCAGCCTTTTTCCCTCACACACAACCCATTTAGTGCATCCCCCTCCTCGCCTTGACAGGATTACAATCTCCTCTGTGCTTTTTAATTAAGGGGTTAAATAGACCCCCTACCAAGGACCTCAAAAGGGCTGTGTGTGTGTGTGGTGTTAGTGGTGTGTGTGTCACAGGACTGTTCATTTAAACCAGCATTAAAAAGAACCCAGTGTTCTTCTGATTAGCATGAGTGTGTGTGTGGGATCAGAAGACTAATTAACACATCCAAACTGCAGTTGACAAAGCGTTTTCATTGGAAACAAACAATTCTGCCCCTTTTCCCTGCGTGACCTTCAATTATTCTATTATATTTTAGCATCAAGCTGCTAAATGCACACTCCAATGAGCACGTTAGGAAAGAGATGCTATCCTGGAGACGTTGGGCAGCACTGTATTGTCATCAACAGGAAATATTTAGATGATAATTTGGAATAGCTTGATATGAAGCAGGTTTTTGTGAAATAGATGTAAAATCAGAGCAGCAGCATCCTTCAATGATAAGAGAGATGCCGTTAACCAGAAGTCCCACGGGACTGGAGGCATCCACCACACTGAATGTCCTTGAGGAAGATAAAGAACCCTTAACCTTTGACCCTTCCCTCTCAAACAGCAGACATAGATTTAATAATATACCTAATATCATTGCGTTATGTCCTTGTGGTATTTCAAGCTCAAGCTATTTCGTGCAGGTCGACCGTAGACGTACATGCTGGTAATATTCTGAAGCAGTGGAGCACAGATGCAGACACGCCCACACACACAAACACACACACACACACACACACGCATGACTACACATGTGCTACCCACTACATGCATGCATGCATACATTTTGAAGCAGTCACGACTCTCCTCCCCCACACTTAGTGGATGATGACCCTCTTATATAGGTCATGGGAGGTACATGCTTTGAAGTCTGAAGCACATTACATGAAAAAGGAGAAACGGCGTCGCTGTAGGGATGTGAAGTACACATGAAGTGTTGTTTTCCTCGACAGTCTCAAGACGAATGGATCGTAAATATTGTTTTGCTGGGGAGAAGACGTGCGGTTTTACTACTTTCCTTATTAGGCTTGATGCATGGTAGATGAAGCATGACAAAGTGAAATGTGTTTTGCACATTTTACATTACATTACTTTTACACATTCATTTGCATGGCTTAGGTAAATAAGCAACACATGTTCGGTGTCCATTCAGGACCGTATAAATAGGCAGTACAGTCCCACCATGATGTGATGTTAATTATTAAATTCTGCGAACATTTATAGTGGGATCTACAGGGAGGTCTGACATCAGCTAATTGGGTTATCAAAGAGGGTAAAGCATCCTCCCAGTGCTGCCAGTGTTCAGCAACCAAACATATCCCTCTTATCAAATAGGTTGTTGACAAAATAATCAGTAAGGCTGTGAGAGCTGTTCTTTTTCTTGCCTTCGTTATTTCTGGACACACTGGTTTTAACTATTGATGTTGCTGTCATGGTGAATTACAGATTCATCTTGAACAATCATGTGGTCTGAGACTCAAAGCGGAAGCGTATCTAGAGCCCTAGCACTACTGGAATACTGGAGCCAACACCAACATATGAGAGTGACAAATCAGATATTGATTTACCTGCAATAGTCTTTAAGTAAAAGTACATTATTATTGCGAGCAAAATGTAAAATGTGAATGAACAATATCGACCATTACACTGATATAACGGATCCTCTGTTAACATGGAAGTATGGAATACCTGAGTGTGAAACCCACCGCCTTCCACACATAGTTGAAGGCAGCAGATTACCGTCTCTCTTCCAAAGTGCCCCTCTGCTAAGTGGTGGATCCATATCAGCTCCAGGATTGCTGCTTTGTCACCAATACGGCTCTGAGAGGTGATAAGGAATTTCTCCTTCGGGGGTCAGGACATATCACATTATTTCGTCCATGATATTAGTTTCAATAGCCATTCGATTGCCAGAGTACAAAGAGTGACACTCAACATGCTTTTAATGACAACTACTCGTGCTACAGTTAAGAGGCCCGAACATGTCACATTTACAGCGGGATCATGGGAAAGTAATTAGCTAATAAAAAGTGCTTATTACTGACCATGTGACTGGAAGATAGTTTGGATGTCGAGCATTCCAAAGGGACTAAGAGACAGTAGTGCTGTAGATCAGTAACTGGCAACAATTATCTTGTCGGTAAAAAGAGTTGTGAGATGAAGTGAAACTCTGTGTTATCGAGGTCCCATAGATATGCAAATGTTGTTTTACATCACAGTGGCTGGGGAGGTGGCACTGTGTGAATTTGTGGAATGTCTATGAGGCTCATTAAAACATGTTGACACCCGTGATAACATCAGTCGTCATGCATGCTCCTTTTTTTTTTTTTTAAAGTCCCTTAGGCGACACACAGCCCCATCTATTCCCCCAGCACTGAGAAGAAACCTCGTCCTTTAGATTCAGACAGACAGGAGGAAATGGGGTTCATAGTGAAAGGTCAGGGAATCACTGAAAAACAGCAGTATGATATTTCCTTTAAATTTCACGATTGAAATGTAATGAAAGGCTCCAGGTTATGTAAGAAAAACAAATGGAATATGACTCATGAGCTCAGTGGGAATGTTCATTTTTGCATTTAATTTGGCCTGAAAATACAATATGAATTTTGCAGGAGTCTGTACCAAACAAGTATCTTCCCCTCCGTCCAGGGAATATAAGCTTTAGGCCAGGCCATCTCTGCAGCACAACAACTTTCATTTAAATTATCCATATGCTACCTTTATCATAACATTGCACCTCCTACACACTTTGCAATATCATAATATAGTACTTCTGACAGTACTTAAACAAGAGCCCATTGTCACTCTGCTGCTAACATAGCAACACGGTGTTAAACTGAAACACACATTTTAAAAGGAGTCTTGTCAACATCCTCCTGCTTTAAATAGTAATGTATTTTTAACGTGTGATGCACAGCAGTCGGAGAGTTTTGGTTGACACTGTTTCCTCTTCATCCTACTTGAACTGTGATTGAATAACATTCTGCTTGTCTTCCTACAGAAATCCTAAGGCCGTCGTGCAGAGGACCAACAAGAAAGTGAACAACGACCCCACGCTGCGCATACAGAACCTCTCCATTCTCATCAGGCAGATTAAAGACTATTATCAGGTAACATGTCTCTCTGTTTAACAAGCGTCAAAGTGGCGTATACTTACTGCCCTGCTTGTCTGATCAAGATTATTCAAGTGTGTCAGTACTGAGGGGAAGAGATAGAGAGAGATCGAAAGTGGACATGCTGATGAATGAATAACTTGTGTCAATGTTTTCTGCTGAAGCTGAGCTCTTTAACCCTTTAGATTACAGTTTGCAAATACAATGAGACACAAGACTTTCACTCCCATTCACACTGAATTAACTATGTGCAGCACATAAATACTTGGCTGCCTCAGCTCAGATATACTTGCAGATATGAATGTATGTGAATGAATGATGTGGTATCATGACCCGTGTCCAGTATATACACACAGACATCAGAAGCACAGCAGCTCAGCAGCTCCTGCTTCATCTGATAAATGTCTGGTAAACTTTTTTTCGGCTCATATGCTTCCTCTTTTTTTTTACTGCGCTTGTGCATCGTTTCCCTCTTGGATTATAATGATCATTGTGATCATGATCAAGTCTGACATATCAGCCTTATTTTGGATTCAGCCTGTTTCAGGTGTCCTTGAAATACCCAAACTACAAGATGCAGCATTATATCTGTGCTGTGCCTGCGAGACAGATGTGGAAGTCAGATGCATATGATTTCTTCTTCTTCATGTTCATCAGTTCTCTGTGTCTCCTATCGTAATATCGGATAATCAGGTCTGAAACACATCCATCTATGTTCTCAACGTAGTAAATCATTACTTGCAACAAAAAGGGAAATGATTGACACTTCCTATAATGGCTGCAGAAAAAATGGAGGAGGAAGTGTGGGGGTGGAAGAGATGGACGAGAACATGACAGAGAGGCTCCTAATGGCAAGATAAGAGAGTGAGGCGCACATTTCAACACCTACTGTTATCGCTACTGGAAAGCTGCAAATGTGGGTGTGACTACAACATGAATATAAAGTATTAATCTACCTCGATATTGTCCAGAAAATAGTGCGCACAAATAAGTATGACAACTTGGACAATAGTTTGCAACTCAGACGGAATGTATAACAGAAACAATGTGATTCCACCGTGGGCTTGAACTCATTATTCTAATAACCACAGTTTTTTTTTAATATGGATCTATTAATAGGAAGAATGGGGCCAATCTCGTTTGCAATCACAGCTGCCACACACACACACACACACACACACACACACACACACACACACACACACACACACGCACACGCACACGCACATGCAGGCAGGAACACAGCCTCCGATTGGCTGACAGACTCAACAGCTGGCTAGTGGACTGCTAATAACAAACGTATATAAATAGCCAAGTAGTCTTGGAGTTACATCATTACAAATTCATTTTTACAAGGTCTCAGAAAACACTGCAGCTCCACATTATGGGGTGTTTCTGCCATTATTCAACAGAAGAGACTTCCACTGAAATCAGGGTACAAATGGTTGACACAACCTCAGAGCATGTTTCTGCTACAGGTAGCTGCAGGTGTGAAACTCCTTTTTTGAAATTTGAAACACTTGATAGGGAGTCTGATTGGCTGCATCGCTGCAACCGTGTTTGTGCTACCCAGGAATTGAGCGTGCTCCAGCATGCTCTTACGACAGCGAGTTTAGGAATGTGATCGTAGCCAAGCTGTCGCGCTGACTGGGATGCAGCTTTCCCACACTTAAGACTTAACACTGTGACCCATATCCCCAGGAACTGAGCCTTATCAAGCAAATGTCTTGTCTCTATACAATTCATACAATCCATGTTAAGAATTGTATGGAGAAACAGTGATTCTAGATCTTTATCTCTTTTAAATTGTTGGTCTGGTAATAAAGACCTCATATTTTTCTGAAGTTTTTCCCAGAGGTCAAGTGAAGTGTCACTGATTTCATAATTGCTCTGTTAGATCTGGTTTGCTCGGGTCCTAAACATCCTGTCAGTCGCTGCCAGGCCATCTTATTTAAACATTCAACCCACAAAAGCTCCCCGAGCTCGCCTCACAAAGCTGGGAGAATGATCTTTTGAAGACTCCGTGGTGGGGTCAGTGGCTGCTGCCGGGGTTAAGTAGTGAAGAGTAGAGTCCACGGATGATGAGATGACGGGAAAGGTTAAGAACATTAACTGGGGCCTTCGCAGCAGTGCGTTGGTTAGTGACTGAATATACTCCCTGTCAAACACCATGTAAGTAAACAGGTGTCTCAATGAAGGAGTGTGTATTTCACACCTGCAATTTGTTAATGTAATTGAGCTGTTTTTAGGTTTTGGAGGACAATGTCGGTCGACAATGAAGCTTGTTTGTCTGTGGTGCGTTCTTCTCTTCTTCTCTGTTGACCTGCTGGCCACACTATTGTCAAGCCTCCGCCACACAGAGACCACCTACAGGTTGAGACCCCCTTCCTTCTTTGCTGCACTGTGTACCAGTCTGCCCCCCTGATGACCTCTCTGAGTTAATGCTGCTCAATGAGCTGCTCATAAGAGAGGACTTCCTCTGAAAATGTTTGCAGATGTTAGACAGAAGCCAAGCTGCACTGTACGGAGGTTCTTAGAAAAAGAGGAACTGGTTCTTCATACCAAAGAGGTTTGATAACATAAACCTGTTAACAAAGAGGGTCTATTTACTTATCAACATATATTTAAACATCTCAGCTCTTTTATGCATCACCTATTTTGTCTCCAGTGGTAACCTATCATTGATGCTGACGATGCTGCAGTGATGGCCTTTGTAAAAAAGAGTGGATGTTATGTGTTTAACCAGAGTAAAGACAGATTACTGTCCGTCAAAAGTTGGTTGAGATAAAAGACAAACCTGAGCAAATGCGAGAGAAACGTGTTTGACTGAAGAGGAGAGAAGCAGATGATTCAGAAATGAGTTATGCAGTTCTAGTAGACGTCTCTTTAACCTCTCTCATCGTTTCACTGCAAATCAAATGTGCTGACAGAACAAACTGACGAACATATGTAAAAATACTGATCACTTTCTGCCTTCAAGTCAACATCTGGCTGCTTCTTAACAGCGAAGAAACTTGGCTTTGATTGTGGTGGTCTGCTTTCCTGTGGTTGTTCTGTCGCTTATGCGTTTCAGATTTCCTGAGCCATATGGATGGAGAGAGAACCGTTCCCGTCTGAAGCTAATGGACTTAACAGGTTTTCAATTTACTGTCGTGCTCAGCACTTTGAAAGAGGACGTTTGGCTGATGGTGGCTTTTTATGGTCGGTTGCTCCCTGTGATTCAATTAATTGATCTCTCTGTTAATTAGGTTTTGCCAGTAATCTTAGTTCAGAATAAGTTAGAAACCTCTCTCCGTCATTAAAGCAATTGTCCAGTCTGTTTTCCTCACGTTACACAAAGGCCTAAAGGAAATAGACATCATGAGCTGTGTTGATTAAAAGTCTAGCAGTGGTGCACAGATGTGGTCTCTCTCCTGCAAGAGCTTTATATTTCAGTCTGGGTGGAAAAAGGAGGGTTTTATTGAATTTGAGCCCTTGCTGACTTGCTAAAGGATCTTCTGGTGTCAAGAGGAAACTAATTCATTAACCCTTTTGAACTACGGGAGGCAGACAGTTCTGGATGTTTCTCTTTGTCTCTGTCCTCCTCCATCCCTTCCCTCCACTCCTCGTTTCTGACCCTGCACAAAATATAACCCTCGTAGCATGTGTGTATGTACACGTGTGTCTTTTATCCGTACGGGGGAACACCAGGAGAATGACTTTGTGCAGGGGTCGTGAAAATGGAATTGGCAAAAGGCAAAGAATTCAATAATATCTCATAGGTTCTGCTCTGCGGGGCGGCGCTCTCATCTGTGTGTGTTGGGTTTTTTAAAGTCTCAGTTATTGTTCTGGTACAGTAGATTGTGTAGGAGTTCAGTGTCTAGACAGGCTTCAGACTCCAGGATACGGTGAGCAGATCAAGGTTGAACAGCTGTAAACGTGTGTGTGCTTGTCCTGTTTTTTTTTTT
>CAAKHC010004547.1:37552-69865 GCA_901007825.1 Macroramphosus scolopax | reverse complement strand
GTTTTTTTTTTTTAATGTCACATTGCAACAGTCATGTTGATCACAGTAGCAATTCCAGTAAGTGAGTGTACGTTTCTACTTCCTGAGCGGCGCATTAACTGCTAGGGGAAGGTTTTTAATGTCTATGCCGGTCAGTCCAAAATATACGCCGGGCCTCCTTTTAAACTTGGTGGCCTTGGTTTTTTTTTTATTTTCCAGCAGCGTGTAATGTGGAGCCTCTGCCAGCTGAACCGAATTCTTCTGTGCTTTTAGTGGCTTTTCTCAAAAGCTCGCTAAGTGATTCCCTTCATCCTGCTGGTTTATGAAAATCAGGCTCACAGAGCATCTGGCAGCGGAAGAAATGACTTGTAGGAGGTTATCAGTTTTAAAACAAACCCAATGGTTTCATGGATGTATTTTTTTATTTGTGTTTATTGCAAGCTGTTTTGTATCACCATGCAGTTAAAGTAACATGCTTTTGCTCACATCCACGAATTAGTTTCGCACATAAGAGGCGGTCTGTCCTCTTGCTTTGGTTTGGGGGTGTGGTGCAAATGCTGGGAGCTCTGTTTTTGACTTTTCTGAGGGTAACAGAGGACACCATTCATACGGAGTGCCAGGGCCCAGAAGCTTGGCGCAGCGCTATGAAGATAGCTGGTGTCGGATCAAGACTTTCTTTGGTATAATTGGTTGTCAGAGACCAGCTGGAGAATGTTTTTACAACCCTCGGTGTAAAGTCAACTCGCAGCAGAAACATGCACCGTCCTTACAGAGAATCATTTAAAGAGCTTTAGCATTGGCTTCATAGCCCGATAATTTATGGTCTCTAATGCACATGTCATTATTTCGCCTTGTATTTCAGGTTTCAAATGTTGCACCACAATCACCGCCTCCAACTCCTGAATAAGCATGAGGACGGATAAACCTTGAGATGACATGTCTGTCTCTGTCCGCTGCCTTTTCTGCCAGGCTGAAAGAAAATACTGATGTTTGTCTTTTTTTCTAAAACACAACGAATGATCATCATTTAGGGTTGGAATGTTTCTAGCGTTTTTCAACGTAAAGAGGAATTGAGGAATCCGGCTGCCCGATTGTTTCCGAGTATGTCGAATGTAAAAGAATGGCGCCTTTGCTTGTTGACCTAAAGCCTCACAAACATGCTCTGTTGCTGAGCCAGACTACAAACACTCACATTCACTTATAACACACAGAATCTGCTGCAGCTAACTGTAGCTACGGACGTTTATTTGTCTGTTTGACTTGGACCTCAATCAAAAATGAAAAGGAGTCCTTGTTATTACAGATTTTGCTACAAAGGTTCTTTCTATTGCCTTCACTAGCATTCGGTCAACATATATATATATTTTATTGTCTGGATTTCCCCATTGACTCGTCTGCTTCTTTCAGCTTGTCATGGCCGAATCAGTTTATTAGGGCATGTGCTCGTAGCTGCAGGCCGAATGTGTGTTGTCATGCAGACTTGCATGCTAGCAAGTCTCAGTATCCTGTTGATGATGCAGCAGCTAGCCGGCTACAGTGGCTCCGTTTTTGGAATCAATCAGTTCTGCTCATTGGAGTCTAATAAAAGAATATCTGATTCAGAGGTGAATCGGAGTGATCTGTCAGGCTCATGTCGTTAAATAGACTTTTTTTAAAGCCTATGAGCTGCATGTCAGCAACATAAAATGACCAAGCTTTTCTTTGTTTTTCACAAAACCACATCAGAGCTTAGTTGTGACTCGCTGTGAGCAGCCACATGCCAGTTTGAACAAGCCTGTATGTGTTCAGGGCAGTTTTATTCAACCTGTCATTCAAGTGATATATATGTAGTGACGGGAATCGGAACCAGTTCCAGTTGAGATCCTTTGGAATCGTTTGCTACTAAGCTTTTTTTTTTTTTTTCCTTTTATCAATGCCGGCGTGTTTTTCCTGACAGTTGCAAATTTAGTAAACCACTGCAAAACACCAAACTCATGAATTTATCCTGCTGGAAAATTTGCAACAAGACGGAAACATGGCAGAGAGAAAGATATCAGCCAAAGCTTGGCTTCATTTCACCAAGCAAGATGACAACAGTGCTGGTTGTGTCTGTAAGAAGATCATTTCAGATAATGGTGGAAACACAACACCCGCCACACGCTTCCTAAACAAGCAGCGATTTCTTCCAGCGGTAAATATCCTTGGTAAACAATTAAAATTATAATTGATTAAGAATTGGACAAATAAGCAGAATCAGTAATGACATTGGTATAAATAAAATCTTAACAATTCCGGTCCTTATGTAATCTAACACACGTTCCTTTTAGGCTGTCATGATTCTATAATATGATTTATTCTCTTAAGCAACAAGTAGTCCATGTCCAGTGTAATTTATTGCCGCCGGCTGTCTAATCAGCCTTCACTCTAAACAAACACTCCACTTATTCTCAAACATATTTGTACACAGACATCCCCAGAGTCTTTGAGCTTTCCTGACCCTCATGTCGAGTGGTGTTCCCATTTACATCCAGAACCACTCACCAGTCACATCATATAATCACGGCCTCCTGTGGGAGGCGAACATCGGCTTACCAAAATGACATGGTGTGCCTGTATGTGTGCCTGCGTTTCCAGATCTGTGCAAGGCCTTACTTTGTGTGTGGCGGCACTAGTGCAGTTTAGGTTCCCATATGTAGAAAGCAGAGCTATTTGGGGCTCTCCTAGTAGAATGGTAGTATAAAGAGGAAGTTAAAAATGATGTTCTTCTTTTACAGAGCTGATCTACTAAATAGCTAATCTGCATGATTCACTGCTCCAGTCTAATTAAATCTGAAAAATTCAGTCTGACGTGTTTATAATGTATTCATTCAGCTGTCACACGTATTTATTGTACAAAAAACTATTTTCAATCCCAAGATTTGATAAAGCACAAGCCGAGTAATAAACCTGAAATTATTGAGCCACGAGGTCTGCTGTTGATTTAAAGGTACAGTGCGTAAATCTTCAAATCATCAAAGTGATGTTTCGTGCAATTGTTTGTATCACGGATAACAGAACTGGGTTACCCCACAGACTCATAACGGTAAGATAGCATGAATAACACTTAGTAATACATTAATACCACATTGGTTAAATTTGACTTCTGCCTGACTCACATCAGATTCATTGTTCAGCAATTTGGACAACAACTCCTATGATTCCATGCTACTTCACAACATCATCCAACTACGTATTTGGTTATTGTTTTGATCGAGACGCCCCTAATGGCAGAAATAAGATTGTGTGGATTTAGAGAATGTTTAGTCAAAGTCATGGTCGACAAATAATGATCAGTGGTGCAAGTTTGCAGGTTAAATTGAATTTCAAGCAGAAGATGAGAAGTAGCGTCTTTATTTACATTGAATGACGTGTGTGTGATTGTGTTAACTTTTCCAGTCATTGTGGAGCTGAGCCCTGGGGTGGGAGTGTGTGTGTGCGGGGGGGCACCCAGCCCACCTGCCTCCACCTTTTGAGACGAGCTGCAGGATCCGCCGGTCCACTCGTTCAGCCTCGGGGCTATTTTGTAAAAAGCACTCTAGCTGATAGATAACAGCGGAGAACAAAAGAAACAGGGTGCTAATGGCACGTTTTCCCCGCCTCCTCGTGTAGGAGATGATCTGTCCATCTGGCTAACAGTAGACCCAGGCTGCTCTTCTTTTCAGCGGAGTTTAACTGTTGTATGCTGATGTATAGTAGGTTCCATCAATAAGCAGATGTCTGGGACGTACACTGGCAGTGGTCCATGTCCACTGCTCAGCCCTGCACAGGAAAGCTGCAGAGACCAAAACTATAACCATGTCTTATGTTTATGACGAATAAAGGTGGTACAAAAGTACACAACGACTTTGGTGTAAACCCACTGGTCCACTACAAAAAATTAAAGGCGCATCTCTTCATGAAGGTTTGATGGACTAACTCTGGAGACAGGAACACGCTGACGTTGTGGCTAGTAAGTTAGCTACATGCAACACGTAAACAAATCCTCCCTAACATTTTCCATAAATCTAAAAGAGTCTAAAGAGTCTAAAATACTTCCTGGAAATGAACAATGATGGTGGTTATGCAAGGAGGCTCTCTACACGCCCTTTTTCCATGTAATATACTATTTAGAGAGACTGTCTGTGGTCACTATGCAATATTTCAATCCCCCTCACAGTGGGAAATATGGCTCCTTAAAGGAAACCTCCTCCTGCACTGCACCAACCTCCTTTGTGTTGTCTCTTATCTCTATTACGGTTTTTACCAGCAGGTGTCTTTGTCTGTACATTGATTCAGTTCTTGGAGACGTAGTGAGATTTGGTGTTAAGTGTGTGTGTGTGTGTTAAATGTGACGAAAAGAGGAAGTATTCTTCTTCCCATTGTTGGCGGTAATAACCCTTTCAAGTTCATAAGCTCTGCAGTTTTTCAGCAGGGGAGAAGTCCGCAGTGCCAAACCCGCAAGAGGGCTTGTGTGTTTGTACATGCATTGTACCGTATGTGTCAGATACACAAGCATGGGGAGGATAAACCCATCCCCTCGTTTCTATGGCAACGCTCGATGTCTGCAGACTGGGTGTGATTCAGGCTCTCAGGGTTCAGGCACTACACACACACACACACACACTTTCAGTAGCAGTACAATTAGCCCCCTGTTAAAGCGATGCCGTCAGCGGAACTTGTGCTTGGAAGGAAAGGTGGGAAGGAACTGTAGAGAGGTGTGTGTGTGGGTGTGTGTGATGAGGAGGGTGGATGGAACATACAGGGCTCCTGTGAGACGGAAACACTGCAGCTTTATAACCTTCCCACTGACACCAATTTAACGCAGCTTTCTACACATACGTGCTGGCACAAAGTAAGTGCACACGTATTATTTATCTTAGCATGGCCCCTGCAGCTGTAAGTGACCATGAGGAGCTGTGTGTGTATGTGCATCATCCACCAGGCTGCTGTCTCTATCAGCAGAAAATTATCACTATTGTCAGCAGAAGTCTGCTCAAGGAGCATTTAGCTAAACACAATAGAGCAGGATTCAGAGTCTCTGGATTGTCTCTTAAAAATTCCGAGTTAATTTTGCCTTTTTTTGACGTTCAAGTATGTCGGCTATTAGACCTGCAGAGTTGAAGATATTATTTTCTCGGCTCACATGTCCAATACCAAATCTATTTGAGCACTGCAGACATACACTCCCATATATACTGAGTGAGTAAATTCCATTGTGTTTGACATGTTCCTCTTTAACCAACACCCGGTTTCTATCAATCCGTCTAAATATCTCTGTGGGATGGAAGATGAGCCCGAGTTGAGGGGCTGAGAATCCTTCTGGAATCAATAATACAGCATTATAGAGTCAGGATGGGGGGATGTGGGGAGGAGGAGGAGGCAGCCCTGCCCTGCGTGCCTGGAGTGAGAAGTGATGGAATCAAAGCTTCATCTCTCTCTCTCTCTCTCTCTCTTTCTCTCAGCCTTCCCCCTTCCCCCTCTATTTGTCTTCATCCCTCCATCAACTCAATCACTCCCTCCCCGTCTCGGTCTTTTGAGATTTTAATGAACGTGCCGTTCCCCTTGTGTGAAATGGACATGATTAAGATGAAAATTGGGGAGTGACATTGCGACTGAGCTAAGGGTGTTTCTGCTGTCACGGCGACAGTGAGGCAGGGAACGCTCTCCGATTCAAAGCACAGCGGCGTGTGCATGTGCAGGCCTCTCTCAGTGTTTGTAGTACATCAGCCATGACATGCTCAGTGTGGTGGTCTGTCTCTCTCCTGCAGTGTCCATGTTTTATGTATGAGAGATAAGACTGCGCCAGCTAATCCAAGAGGAATATTAAGCTACTGTAGTTTAGCTTTATTATTAGACTGAAGATGATCCTCAAATCATTTATTTTACCAGTCCCTTTAAAAGAAATACAGTTTGAGTGTGTTAGGAGGATGCATTTTTCTATTTCAACAAGATACAAATGAAGCTGACTTGCATAGCATAGTTAGCTTCTTCTGTATTGGTCCTTCTGTCGTCAGCTCCTTCAGCACGCAGTAAATCACTGGTGTTACTGGTGTGTAATTTCTCTCTCCATAGGGCATAAATTAGACACATACTGTTAAAATTGGGAGGGAGAGATGAAGCAATGATGGTGCAATGCACAGGAGGAAAGCAATAGTCGTCTGAGCACTGGGCACTTCGACATGGCTGTTGTAGCAGAGAGATTCCATTATAATCATTGGAGCCTCCGACATTAACCACGGCTGACATGTGCATCAATGCAGGGTCTTCACTGCAGAACTCCATTTACTATTTATATACAGATGTCTTTTGTCCTTTACATGACACCCCAGGCATAAACCTGGCCAAAAGTACACAGAACTGCGTAAAAAACAATGAATACAATCTGTTTATAAAATGTTGAAATAAATACGTCATTGTACCCGAGGCGATCCGAGGCACTGCTGTAGTGGAACTAATTTCTTATTTCCCTACGCATTAATATAAATCAACATAGTACCTGTGTATCCTCGCTACTGTACTTCAAACGATTAGTACACAGTTAAGATGATATTGCAGTTGTTTGTCCAAAAGAAAAACATCCAAGTACTCTGTCTCTTAAAAGTCTTAAAGTCAAATGAATAAGAGCAAATGCATTAGAATCTGGTGACGCTTTATCAGAAAGCTCAGAGCTAAAATCTGAGCAGAATGAGGGGTCACAGCAACCTCAGAGTCGCTCTATGGGAGGTTGAGAAGGAGAAGAAAGGAAGCAAAAGTGTTTCTGAATAGGCGCAGTGTTGCACTAAACCCACGACCCTCACAAGCTTTAGAATAGTAAAGTACAGGAACCAATTGAAAAGAATTATTTGGCAGTGGAACAAATGTTTTCAAAGTGTCTTTTTTTTATATATAAAAGGGATACGTTCAATGAAGCCTTGCGCCTGTTGGCACAGCAAACACATGCTGCCGTCGGAGGGGACAGGTGTGAGTGTGACGGAGGGGAACAGTGGTTACAAACGGGACAGGTGGTTGCCTGGCGGAGGGAGAAATGTTTGCCAAACTACATATATAATAGATCCAGTTGGAGTTTTTCTGCTCTCTGCACTGAATCCTCATTTTCATAATGTAACCTTGAAAACATGTTAAAGACAAACTTGTCTGCATGTGTTGTTTCATGCCAGAATAAAGGCCCCATATCATGAAAAATAAAGGATTCTATCCTGACGAGGGCTTGTTTCTCCCCGACAACTTGGATGATGCCCCAAGATTTTAGATATTTCGAAAACCCTAGGAGGCAGATTTTGGCTTCTCTTGTTAAAGTCTGATGGTTGATGTTTTCCCTGGAAGAATGTCCGTCAGCGACACCGACTGCCTCTCCGCGAGACGCCGACTGTGGCTGTCTGAGCTACACTCATTCGGTCTGACGCTTGTTGAGTCAGCCTGTCTCAGTCTCCAGGGCTGCTTGGTCCTTTCTACCCAGCACTTCCTGATATTAGTCATTATTATACTCGCATATATATATCATCATTGTTGTTTTTGCTGTCTCAGTGTTTTGTTAATGTCTGATAATCTCTTTTGTAAACATTTGGTTGCTTAAACTGGTGAAGCAGATTTAGAGTCTCTAAAGACCGATGTTATCCAACATGAAGACATTATCTTCCTCCCATATCTGAAAAAGAATTCATTCATTTCCTATTGTCTGGTTTGGATGTCATGACGAGACATAACACCTCTCCCTGCATGCCACGTATATCAGTTTAGATTGAGTGATTGACAGACGGGGCAATTGGGGTCAGTGCTTTTATCACCACTGACAAGAAACCATGGCAACCATGCTGCTGACCTAATAACGATGAATCTCCAGTCACTGGGATCTAAAGTGTGACCTTCACCTCTGTCTTTATATGTTCCTTCCTGTGCTTGTCCTGCGCTGATGCTCCTGCAGGTTCAGGGTTGGTTCAAGTTGTGAACCTTCGAAGAGCCAGTTTGCTTTTCCACAGGATGGAGAGCCACCACGCATTATTTCACTATAAACATCTGTATATGGTTTCCCAGCTAGCACTACAGCAACATCAGCTGGCTGCAGCATCTCTTTGATGCTCCCGCCAACATTGGCATCCAAACATGACTGGTCAGTTTTTTTCTTCCTCTTGTTTGCATTTGACGTAAGTAGTTCTTAGTTCTAGACCAGCAAAGTGTTGTCGCCCTCTGGAACCTGTTTTTTCGCTTCATTGACTGTCAGAACGCAAAGAACTGGTTTGAATTTGTGCACCAGCATTGACGTTGCCCTTTGGACCAGCTTGATGAAAAATGGGGGGATGTGTGTTCATGCTTCTTTTCATTTCCTCTCATCGTTGCAGAAGATCGTTCGGCTCATGAAAACAAATGGATTTTATCGATTGGGTGCTCAAGTCCTCACAAACTGACACAACCCGGATCCTCTCTGTTCTGTTTGAAGTTAGGATGCTTTTCCACACTGGATGAATGAATGATATCATAAAATAATGTTATCATGAATTTAAACTAAACTTGGACCCGCCATCAATAAACACACATTTGGCCAGAATGATTAAAAGAGCGCAGTACATCATAATACCAACGTGGTGCCAGCTCGTTGGTGTCCATCTGTTAGCCGTCTATTTATTTGAAATTAGATGTGAGAAGTCACTGAGTATATCCATCCTCCCATTCAACACACACTCTTATGTAAACAGGACCAAACCGCCCATAAAGGTTTAGATAACCACCGGTGACAGAGCAGCATCTGCTGCGAGCTCCTGATAAGAAGGACGTCGCTGAAGTTGTGCTGAATATATTTCCATTGACACGAACAAACAATGACACATGCTGGTTGTTCAAACAAGCGTGTGCACGTCTATTTAAGGTAGTTTGGAAAGGTGTAGAATGTTTATTAGCTATATAAATGTAATCTCAAACACCTCTGGGTCAAGCGAGCAGCTAAGTTGGCTGAAAGTAACAGATGTGGCTCTTTTTGTTAAACCAATCTAAACCGGCCCACTGATGTCAGCTTTCCCGGTTTACCTCCGTGATGAGGTAATGCAATATGTAACGGCAGATGGTAACAGCGGGAGGGGGATTTACTTGCTCAGGCCTCAAAGGAACAGAATAGTTGAGTTTAAACGGCTCCCTGCCGTCAGGTAGACATCAAATATTCAAGTTAGCTGACCTTCGTGTCCTTTCTGCTTCAATAAACTGCTTTTCTTTTCCACATAACTTCGGACATGCGTCACAGAGCTTTAAAGGTTAAGAATATAAAGATTCTTTTGCATGTGTAACTGCTGTGGCAAAGCCCAGACCAGCACAATGAAAACCACCGTCACTTGCATCACCTCACACACACATAGGAGGACATCGCCCCTGCTGTTGATTTTGGTGCCTCTGCTTCTGCTGATGGTCTTTTGAAGACTGTACCTCGCCTACGCATGTAAAGCATCTGCCTCTGGAATTATATTCACAATTACTTCCTTTGATTGGAGATGATGTTACAGTCTCATACCTGTGGCCTTCCATTCCCCCCTCCTCTAAAGCCTCGAGGATCCTCACAAGAGTGTTTTATTCTTCCTCTGATGGTCAAATCTGTCTCGAATGTTCCGTGAAAACATCTGCTCTGTCTGCTATCAGAAAGGCTCAACAGACCAAAAACACATTCAAATGACTGAAGGAGGTTAGCGCTATGTTAAACCTTTTGTTGTAATATCCATTATAACTCCTCTTTTTTGTCTAACAGGAGACTCTCCAGCAGCTGGTGATGATGCCTTTACCAAATGTGCTGGTCCTGGGCCGGAACCCTCTTTCCGGTGAGTGCCGACATCCTGTACGACATTATATATCATTACAGAAACAGACTTTATTGTTCCTGGAGCGTAAATGAGCATCGAGTCATTCTGAAGGGAAACAAAAAACTTTCTCTGAGACAATCCTCAGGGCGGAGCGTAAAAAAGTTCACAAAGAGGACACATACAATTTTCTGGAGCTCTTGTCACTTAATTAGAATGCAACAATAACCTCATTTCGATGTTCCAATGCTTTGATGTTTGAATGCTGTTCATTCTGGCAGTGGATAACATTACTCTACTCAATAATGAGATGCATGACAAGTCCTTCTTAGCAAACTAAGAGATGATAGAAGAATTAAAGGAGACTTGACAGAAAAGTGTAAAATAAACATGAAGGTTTCACTCTCGACTTGGTGAGAGTGAAGCCGTCCTATCTGCATGACTTAATCCACCGTGTCACTTCAGGCTTCTTAATGCTTAATTAATTAAACCATTCTGCGACAAATCGTTGCCCTTTTGAACCAGGAAGTTCCATTTGATATGTCTGCATGGCTTTAAAGCAGCAGAAGAGCTTCTCAAGCACATTGCTACTTGATATTCCTGTGTGACCTTGATGAAGCTGCAGAGGAGAGATGATAACAACTAGCAGGCCAACGTATGACGTCACAGCGAGCTAGCGGTGGAAATAAAAGCGTCACTTGGATGAAAGGGGAAAACGTGCGATGTAAAACTGCTGGTTCAAATATTGGCACAATAGCATCCAATGCAACACTTTTTTAGTCCTTCAGAGAAGTATCCAAACAAAGCTTCGCCGCTGTCATGTTTACCTCCGTGCACGTCATCATCAGCCCTTCAGAGCGAATTAATTCCCGTCTCAGCTGTCAGACCTTGTTGAAGGATGCCTATTTGTTTCAAAGCAGATGAAATGTCTTTCTAAATCCTCATCCTCGCCCCGCTGCCTTTATCACACTTTCACCACAGCCGTTAGTGTTATTCATGGCTTTTCATCGCTTATCAACGGTTACCTCTAATTCTCACACACCCATGAGCCTTGAAGTAAATATATGAAGAATACGAGGCTGCTGTGACTATACACACACACACACACACACACACACACACACACACACACACAAACACACACACACACACACACACACACACACACACACACAACCACTTGTGTGTACTGTGTATCCGTTTCATGCAAGATAACTTGTTGTTGGGATAGAAAATACTTGCTAAGTGGAAGGGTGAAGTAATTTTTATAAACCAAAGCAAGCTGATCTACTTGATCATCTCGTTCAGGTTAGCAGTGCAAAAGAATTCGATTTTGCATTCTACACATTTGTTGAACTCTTCCAGACCTCCAGACACGACCATAAATAATGCAGACAGTAGTGGAGGGCAGCTCGGAGCAAGTGGACCGGCGCACGCGGAGGGTTTTAGACTGCATTCCTCTGGGTTTTTCTTCTGCCCTTTACCCTCTCGCTCGTCAGATAATCAGTCAGTCAGCCAGCCAGTTAGACCAGCGGTGGCTGCTGAGTCTGGATCTCTGGATCAGCGGCTGCCAGCTGAAAGTCATTGGCCATGTGGCTTTTATTATGCTCTCATTAGGGGGCAGGGGATGACTCTGCGTGTGTGTGCGAGTGCATGCACTTATGTGTGTTTAGTTGGCGGTTGGGGGAGGGGTGTCTTCATAACAGTGCACAGTTTCAGAGCACTGTGGCACCCCAAGGCTCTGATTTACCCTTGTGTGCCTTGTATATTCACACACAGGGAGATGCACAGACAGACAGACCCAGTTGTGCATGCAAGTCGTGTCTAATGACACACACCCACACACACACAGCGCCTCCCTTTGTTTAGACTATCTTACAGCCTGTGGATGTTCAGCAGTGATCTGTCTGAACCCCCGAAAACTCAAGACTGTCCCCGTTAATGCTTTTATATATTTTTGTTTCTTCTTTGATCCCAAAACTGACTCCTGTTGAACTGAAGGCTCTTCGGTTGTAAGTCTCTTACAGGCTGTAACGTTGTTTTTATTATCACCGTTGCATAAATACCATCGACATCTTCTGCAGTCGGCAATAAATATGCTGCAATACTGCATTCAACCAAAAGAAACCCCACGTGCACTGCTGACCCAGCTTCACTTGTGGAAATCCCAAATGCAGTCCGGGATTATTTTATCCTCTATAAAAATAAATACTTATAATGTAAGAAACATGAGGGAAAAATATCCAAAGCAGCTGCCAGTGAGCAGAAGAATATCTCTTTGAGGAAAGACAACTGTTGTTCACTGACCGCTGACAGAGGCGAAACTCAGTGTGTGTGTGTGTGTTCAGTAGTTCAGACAAAGTTAAGCCCTTTTTCTGGAGAGGTTAATCTGGCAGCCCTGCAGACTCCCATGTGTGTAGGAGAATGATTGTTGTGTTTATTTGGACAGAGTGTGTGTGTGCGTGTGGTGTTTCCACAGGACACCACAGAATGGACACATACTGTAACTATATGACTTACAGAGAAGTTACAGTAGATGTTTTGAGAAATATACAGACATCAAGTATATGAATAAAAACATGGCTGTCAATGAGAATATGTCTCGTCATGTAAATATGTGATTTGGCATTTTTCAAAAAAAATAGAGATACGTTAAATTAAGTTCCACGGCCATTCATAATGATCGTTTTACAGACTTTACAGCTCTGTCGTCATCTCTGAACAGTTTCTTCTTCTCTGCCATGACTCGTTCTTTCTCCAACTTCCTGCAGCGTAGACGCATGAGTGTGTGGCATCATTGTTTTGAGATGATGTCATCACTGCATCAATACTGGGAATTGTAGAGCTTGATGGCAGACCGCTCTGATGTGTTGGACAAGTCTCAGATTGTCGTCTCAGTTTCCTCCCCTTCTTGGGAAGGAAGCAAATATTTCCTTTGAGTTCTGGATGGTCTGTAGAAGATGTGAGACTGACAGTGAAGATAAACTAAATAAGATTCCAATATGTTGTTGCTTTTTGTGGGAAGGCAGACTGGACTGCATGAACTTTAGCTCTTGGCTCTCTGTTCTTCATGTCACTTGACACCAGATCGTGTCTTATAAAGTCCAAAGTTCCCCAAAAACTGCAATAAGGTCCAGCCAGCCCTCTGGTTCAGTGGGATGATGTGTTGGATACACTGGCAGGCTGTCACAACAATATCTGATTGCCTGTAGTTTTATAACTAACACGCAATTCATCAGGTCCTTAATGTCTGGATTCGTCCTGGCAGGCGAGAAGGTTGTAGCAATAGATTACACATGCAGCACACACACATTTGTTTTTTTTCTACTTCACATCCTCGCACACAAATTGACAATGGCGTTGCCGGAAAAAGGGTTAGTCACTGTCCTTCAGGAGGATGCAGGGCGAGAGGAAGGAGGATGTTGAAAAGGAAGCTGAGTGAAGGCAGACTCAGGAGGCGCAGATGACTCCTAACAATGAAGGAGGGAAGGAAGTGTGTTGCAGAGAACAAATGGATGAATCAAGTGTGTATGTCAGAAGGACTGAGAAGTGCTAGCAGAGGGATGGGTAGCACCTCCTTCAAGCCTCCATGCTGCTACTGATGCTGCTGGGGGAAGATATCAGTCTATTTTCAACCTTTACATTCCTCTCTGTCTTCACTTCATTTTCTGTTTGTGTTGCTTCTGCTTCGTCGTTTCCTTTTTGTCTCTCTCCTCTTCATCCGTCATACATTTCTCTTGCTCCTCTTCTCCAGCTGTATAAATTATTTATCCTATAAGGTCCCTTATCTTTCCTACCTAGCTCCAGTAGATTTGCCGAGCTAAATCCCTTTCCCTGACTGGAATAGGCTCTTATGGTTTAATAGAGTTCCCGTTAAGCTCTGCAGCTGTGAGAATTAAGTTTGATCAGCCATCAGCCTGCCGGGCACAAATTCTCTTCATGCTTCATTTTTCTTCTTATATCACGAATGCGGTTGCTGATGGTGACTTTCTTCTCGTCTTGGCAGTAGACACAAACTTTCTTTCCCTGGCGGGGTCATTAATGAGTAATTATTCATTAGTGTATTTGAATTGGACTTTAGCATGTTTCAAATGTCCTACTTCACGTCTTATCAGTGACGTCATTTCCACGTTTTACGGTGAAATAACAGGAGATCGACTCCAATTCTTCTATCTAAGAGATCGATACTGGAGAAGAATGTGGTGATGACGGTACTGACCTACTGTGTGGTCGGGATCACATGACCGTGTTACTGTGGTCATGCGGTCATCATCAAAGCCCCGTCTTGCTTGTATAATTAATCTGATAACTGCTGCCCTGTGTTTGCACGTTATTTATCTTTTTCCTGCTGAGAGGATCGGCTCGATAAACCGAGCGGCAGAAAACATTGTGTGTGTGTCACTAATCTGGATTTATTGTCAGAGCTGGACCATGTTGTCACCAGCAAACCCCCTGGGTTACATGATGAGCTGGCTTAACACACACACAGACACAGATGCACACAACTTGCATATACCAATTAGTCAGTGTAACACACACACACACCACCTGGTTTACTGTTCAGCCCCAAATCCAACAGATGAGTTGAGGCCTGTTGAGTCAGCAGCTGTTTGCGGCTTTCAGTCATTTATGACTGTATGTCATCACTTGTGGATGAAGTCCATCCTGCCAACCTCTGAAAAACACTGTGACATCATAACTACAGGACAAGGAAATTCAAACACCCTTAGATTTCAGGTCCTTGATGAAAAGTTGGCACGTTGACTATTAAACCTTTGATTTGTATTGATAATGGGGGAAATAAATCTAAACATGTGCCAGCGGAGACGGGTGAGTAAGATGCTGTCGGACCCTCATCCGCCCACTCTGCCTCTGCAAACATGGGTTATAACCCAGGTCGAGCTCTGATCTCTGTAACGCTTCATCTTAAAGGAACGGCTTCAGATGATATTCATTGTCAGTCCGCACCCTCCATCAATCATCACGTCATCTGCTTGCCGTGCACTGCTCAAGGTTTCAACTGCCGTCAACAAAACATCAATCATTAGCGTGTCTTTACTTCTTCTTACTTCAGCCACGAAGTCTGAAAGAGCGAGACAAAGACGAGACAAACTGTCCAGCGTTGTTTGCTAGTCAGTTATTTTGTTTGCGGTATCATGCAGACTCATTCAGAGTGACATGGTTGTATTCATATACATGTTCTTTTTATTCTTTTCATTATTAGAGCAAGGTCTGGAGGAGGTGAAGAAACTATTGCTGCTACTGCTCGGCTGTGCCGTCCAGGTAAGAGCACTGGCGAGTCCACTTCAACACACTTCACATTGACGGGCTTCAAGTGGCATTGAAGAGGATCACAGCATCCCCTTTACACACTGGTTCACTATTCAATATATCAATACTATAAACCCATTTCCTCATGTTATACTTGATTGTATACTATTGGAAGAAATGTCTATTTGATTCCTCTGACTAAAATTAACTCATTGCAGCTAATGCAGTTTAACGAATGACACATGTTTCTGTCTTTTGACAAAGCCTCTTTTCTTTCTCTCCTCGCAGTGTGAGAAGAAGGAAGAGTACATCGAGCGAATCCAAACTCTGGACTTTGACACCAAAGCTGCCATAGCATCTCACATCCAAGAGGTTATTCTCCTCCGTGATGAACAAGTATTTCTTTTTAGACCAGTTGTCTTATCATTGATGTTTCTAATCTTGTGATTGAAGGTGACTCATAACCAGGAGAACGTGGTCGACCTGCAGTGGTTGGAAAGTGGAGAGATGCCTCCCGATGACCTGGACAACCTCTCCAGGAACCTGGCTTTTCACCTCAAACAGCTTGTGGATGAGAGGGACACGCAGCTGGAGGTAATGATACATACATCATATGTGCAATGTGTGCTATAAGTATTGTAGATTTCTGGAGCCGTGTTGTGTTCCTCTCTTCTTACTAAAAAAACAAACGATACAGAGTAAAGCTTAACTACAGTACATGTTTCTTATTTACTGTGTGTGTGTGCGTGTCACAAGCAGATGTCGTCAGTCACACTGTAGGGCTGCTTTTAGTGCCTTATGTGGAAACTTTTCCCTTTTTGTCGTTACCGCAATTGAGCTGCCTCAGGAAGGCAGGGTTGGAACTGTTAACTATCTCGTTCCTGTGTGTGTGTCCCGGTGTTTGTGTGTGTATATGTACAGCCGTCTTTGTGAGGACTGATTTGAGTTTTAAAACGTCCTAATGAGGCTGTGTATGGAAATTTAGGGCACTTTTGGCTGGCTTTTTAGGTCTATTCAGGGTTAGGCACTTAATTGTGAAGGTCCTCACTAATATAGTTGTACAAACATGTGTGTGGTGTGTTTGTGTGTGTGTGTTTCAAAGCATACATGCGTCACTGAGTTTCCAGCCCATAGGGTGCAGATGCCCACAACTGATATAGCTAAAATTTGTGTGCGTGTGTGTGTCTGTGTGTGTGAGGGGTTCTAATAACCTCCAGATTATCACTTTGTTGTCCAGCAGTTGTCAATTAAAATCCCATTTCCTGTCACGGGCACTGGATCAAAATAGCGTGTGTGTGTGTGTGGGGCAGTCTGGCTGTGTTTTGCCCTTTAATGCCTCTGTTCTAGCTTTGGGGCAGAACACAAGCACGTAGTTTTCTTTCGGGTGAATCGATGGATCTGAGTCTACTCTGCTTTTCTGGATGCAGATTTCTATATCTATCTTCCACCTCTATCACAGACATTACATTCAACTTTGTTACCCACTCTCTGCTTTCCTCTTTTCCTCCAGACTATAGTGGAGCTGACCCAGGAGAGGGACTGCGTGCAGCTGTCTCCCCTGACTCCGTATCCCGCCCAGTCTCCCAACGGCTCCCCCAGCATGAGGAGGACTGAGAGTCGACAGCACCTCTCGGTGGAGCTGGCTGATGCAAAGGCAAAGATCAGACGCTTTCGGCAGGAATTGTGAGTTCCGTGGTCTCATCATCCAGATATGTAGCAAGGCCAACGACTACAAACAGAAAAGATCATTGGCTGCAGTCATCATGCAACACATCAACCTTAATCCACTTCCTAATTTAATTCAATGCAGCTTCTCTTATTGCTCTCAAGTGGGAACTTGAAAGGCCCGGCCGGTCACCGGCTAACATAAAATGATGCAGGGTTATCAAATGATCATTGATTGCTCTCATGTGACTGTGAAGAAGCTTCCTGATATCATCAGGCTGCTGCTGGGAAGCTGAAAGTTAATCCTCCAAATCTCACACTTTCCTTAACATGCTTGACAAAGATAATATTTTCCACTTCCTAAATTTGACATAGCAGACATACTGTGAAGTTGAACTGAGGGCGACCACTGGTTATCGAACGGCTATATTTGAGAGGTGGAAGTCACAATGGAACCTGCTTTACAACATGCTATGATACCTATATAGAGGCATATACTTTCCTTGAACAGTTATTAGCATGGGTGGAGAGTGGTTTAGCTGTTCGTTGACCAGACTGGTCACATAGTTTAGATTAGGGATGTTTAGAAATAAGGAAGATATCAACTTGTTGGTAAAGGAATCCGGATTCAAACATGATGCTGAAAGAACAACAATGACGAGGCAGAGAGGAAAAGTAGTGTTGACCAGATGTCCTATTTACCCTCGTGTATATATTAGTCACATGAGCTCAAGCTGCTGAGATGTTGTCCAGCATACCACACACACACACACACACACACACACACAACTAAACCTGGAGTCATAAACCTTGGCCTTTTAAAGTCTGTCTATGAATAATGGAGCTTCCGTTTTAAAGTGCTGTGTTCCCTCGTGAGACAAAAGCTTAATGGTCAACATGCATCCGTTAGAAGAAAAGGAGGAGGCCTTCTGGCTTTAGTGCTTCGGGGAACTATTTCAATGTTGCACATACATGAGATCTACATTAACAGGCCGGCTGGCGTCATGAGGTCGGTGTTGACGTAGTTTAGATGGGATTGTTTTGTTCATAGAAGTTTCAATGAGTTCTGTGTACTAAATAATCCATCCTATTCTGAATCTTTGGTTCACATTTTGTAAATGTATTTAAGTGGTGGGCCTTCAATTGTCCATGTCATGTGTGAGGGCTTAATGCAAACAGGTTGTAACTCAGGATGGAGGGCCGGTCCTCCTCCACTCCGTCACATGAAAACACTGAAGAGTCTCCTTGAGTGATTCGTGTGAAGTCTCTATTGAGGCTGATGACATTCATCACTGGCGGCATCTTCCTGCACTCCTTCCTGACCTACATTATTATGTTCTTCTTTTCAGTAAACCTAAAAAGGACTTAAAAAAAGAAATACAGCCAAGCAGCGAAAGAGTTATGTGTGTTTGTTCGTTGCTACGGTCTTGTTTACTTGTTGCTGTGGTAGGAAGTTTATTGTCATGTGATGGATCCGACGGGGGCAAAAAGGTCCCTTCTGATGAAGTCTGGTCACATGATTTCACTTGGTCTGTGACGGAGTGTGTCTGTATGTTAACATGCACACATGCATGCAAATGTGGATCCACTGTGTAGTCGTGCATGCGTGTGTGTGTGTGTGTGTGTTTGTGAAGGAGAGCAGGTCAGAGCCAGAGGGGGGGGTCGCTCGGTTCAATGTTTCCACAGCGGTCTGTTTGTTAATGTGTCTGTTACATCTACTGTTGGCTTTGCTTTCTCCCCCTCACTTCTTCACGTTCAGACGTCTCAGGCTGAGTTTACGAAACACATTTCAAGTCATATTGACAGTTGATATTTACCAGGACAGAATTATCTTCATTATTTCCTTTTTATCTGCCTGTAAAAGGCTCTGATAGATTAATATATAGAGGAATTGCAGCTGTTATAATACATAGAAATGTACAATATAGATGTCTAGAATCTGACATTATCAACAGTCCGTATTTGTGAGCGTGATTACCTGTTAACTTAAGTATCATTGATAGGAAACCATAAACGGTGCTAACTCGGAACAGCAAATGATTTCCTGTCAACCACCAGCTGATGAAATCATTAACTACCACTTATTCTCCTCACGTGGTTCGAGCTGCTCGCATCGCTAATCGAGACGGACTCTACTATGATGCTGGAACAACCGAACTCTACATTGAACTGTTAAATATCAACCAACTGACGGTATCATGACATTGAGCTGAATGTCACTTAAGTTAAACTCCAATTGGCCTCCTTTTTGCAATGTTTTCCTACAATTAGGTTACAATAATACAGTAAATCAGGCTCAGTGTGCAAGTTTCTGTGCTAACCGACCCTGAACCGACTTGGTGTTTGAAGGTCTTTAGTCTGGAGTCCTGACTTTTCTCATGCCTGATAAAGTAAAGAACAGGAAACTGCATGCATGTACAAGGCCATTATCCCTTATTAGATAGCACCAGAAGATAAACGGATGCTAATTGAGTAGAGGGCTACAATGACCTGCCAGAAAGGTCCCCGGACGGTCGTAAACCCTGAGGTCTTCAGGAAATGTCTTCTTTAGAAATATTAAAATAGATCTGTATTGATTCTCAGATGGATCTGTGACTAATCAGTCACAAATACAATTTTCAATTAGAGTTTAGAAAGAATAAAGGCTGATAATGGCAGCCTTTAAGATAAAGCAGTGCACACAAGTGGCTGTGTGATTGTGCAGATCCAACACATGTTAGACCCTGAACGTAGGCAGCAGAGCCAGCTGCATCCAGAACATGAGCCCAAAGCTAATCTGCCATGCAACAGTTGACATGTGCTTGTGATTTGTGACATTGGAGAGGCTGCGGGAGGTGGAAGGGTTAACTGATGAAACCAAAAACAACCTGCCTGCATGCCAACTACATCTTCACAAATAATGTTGGCTGTGGGAGGAAGAAGATTAACGACAGGGGCGAGGAAAGATGGATGCCTTTTGCTCCTTATTGAGACGAGTCCCAAGACTCCAGAGAGCTGCAAACATATAGGCTGTTACATGACACACACACACACACACACACACACACAGATACACAGTACATGTCACTGAAATGATAGAGCAGCGTGGTTCTCCCCCTCTTCTCACTGTGTGTTGCACTGAGTGTGATGTCCAGCAGACGGAGGTTGTTACCGGTAGATAGAAGTCCAACTCAGGACAAGACGCTGGGAGACTCTGTGTTGGACGAACGCAGCTCAAACACACCCGAGACGAGAGGCTATCTTAACTGTAGAAACTAGGTTATACGCTTGTTTGTCGTAAACACTGAATGTGACTTGTTCACCAACAAAGTCCTAGTGTGCTCGATTTATTGCTGCTTATTTCATGTTTGGATGTTAACGAGGGTTTCTAATGTTATAAACTTACCAGAACATAAGTAGTTTGTATTAAACATAGTATATAAAATTGATTGCTCGCCTTTAACGATGTGCCGGCCCGATACTCAGCTGGCCAGAATTACTGGATTGGATATCGGAAAAGTATAAATATATAAATATATATATATATATAAAGTAAATATATAATTTGTTACGAGCTACATACGAGTGTTCAGTTATATGCAGTATTTTAAATTATAATTCTTGTTGATCTAAATTTGACTTTAAACTTAATTTTCAACGTTTGACTAGTGCTGACAAATCGAGTTGAGCCGGTGAGAGTTTAAATAAAAGTGTCAGTATTACTGTAGTTGCATCTTAAAAGTGGAAACAGCCCATAAGGAAAGTCCTTGTTTTAGTTGATACACTCCAACTAACTGCTGACTGTCTGTCTCCTGCAGGGAGGAGAAGAGTGAGCAGCTTCTGGACACCAGGCAGGAGCTTGAGAACATGGAGGTGGAGCTCAAGAGGCTTCAGCAAGAGGTAAGACCAAAAGTCACACTTATATTTGCACAACACACACACACTAATACAGCTTCATCTCGCCTCCACCTGCGCCGTCCCTCCTCTTTCTTGGTTTCTGCTTGGGCTTTAATCAGCCAGCGAGTGACTTAGCTCATTAGGGGCTATTAGAGCTATCTTTAGTCCGGCAGCAGCCTCACATGGCTTTTGATTTGTGGAGGCTGGCAGGCCGGCCGGCGCACGGACGGGCTGCCGGTAACAAGGTTGATGAGCTCAGCACGAGATGGTCAGTTTGTGTGTGCGTGTGTTTTTGTGTGGATGCGTGTTTGTGATAATTGATTGAGTTTGGTCTTTGTCTGTTTATGTAACAGATAAGGTGGTTAGTCGATTATAGAACATCAACCAATCATACTTCAGAGACAGTGAACCCACTGACAGATTAAATACGTTTTGATTCATGATTATATGTTCATCTCTATGTGATTATGTATTTAGGTAATTACCCTCTTTGACAAACATCCTAATACTTTTCATGGGAATATGTTTCGATATATTGATGCTCTATATTCGGCTGTCAACCCCCCTGCAGAGTTACCAGCTGCTGTCTGATGCCCGGTCCGCTCGGGCCTACCGGGACGAGCTGGACGCTCTGCGAGAGAAAGCCATCCGCGTCGAAAAACTGGAGAGCGAGCTGAGCCGGTACAAGGAGAGACTTCACGACATTGAGTTCTACAGGGCCAGAGTGGAGGTACACGACTGCACACAGAGCGCTAATCCAACAAGGGAGTGTTTGTGAGAGGGGTTTGGCAGGGAAGCCTGAGCGTCCGAGGCCTACATCTAAGGAACTAAACATTCCTAAACACATGAACATGCCCTTGTAATCCAATTGTGACATGTTTACATGCATATATAGACTGAGTCAGACTGTTTGGAGACACAGCATTTGTTTTAATGCAGATTTTGACGAATGTATAATCTAACTTGTATTCTGTTGTCATGTGATGGATTCTTTAGGAGTTAAAGGAAGACAATCAGGTGCTGCTGGAGACGAAGACGATGCTGGAGGAGCAGCTGGACGCCACCAGGACCCGGTCTGACAAACTGCACCTCCTGGAGAAAGAGAATCTGCAGCTGAAATCAAAGATCCACGACCTGGAGATGGTGAGATGATGGGTCTGACAGGCGTTTAAGCCAGAGAGGCTGCGGTTCAAATCACAGATGACAGGGATTAACGGTCAAGGTTGAAAAGAGCACAAATAATTAGGTGTGACAAAGACAGCAACACATGAGCATCTGTTTATCTGAACACTAAGATAAGAGTCACATCAGTGAACCTGCAGAAAAGCTCCATATTGAAGATGAACCCGAGTGCCGATGATGTTATTAATTAGTAGTATGACAAATCATTTTTAGATGTAACGCTCCTCTCTGAACTGTTTCTGGAGCACGCCGTCTCATCTCCAAGTCTTGTCAAGTCTCACACGAAGCATAAACAAAAAGCTTTGAGCTGCCAGTGAAGCCGAGGTGTTCCCGACGAGTCACAGATAATCATGTAGGAGGAAGACAGTTGAGGTTTGAGGCCAGGTCCAGACCTAGTTTGACTCTATCTTTTTTCAGACTTTTCTTTTTTTGCACTACAAACTTGACTTGTGGAACGTTTGTAGTGCAAAAAAAGAAAAGATGAGAAGTTACAATGGTAGAGGAGCAATTATTAAAATGTCACTTGTCAAAGAACCTCAGAAAGAAAAGGACCCTGTTGAATTGTGTAGCACCATATTCTGTTGCATCATGTTGCGTTGAATTTCTCAGAGGTGAATCGCATCACATGTGTAGATGCTTCATATGAATCTGTAGCAAATGCATTTAGATGTGTATCACATCAGCATCATTGATGGAGATCCACATCCTTACTCAACACGCCTCTAATCTGTTATCTGCAGGAGCGGGACATGGACCGCAAACGTATGGAGGAGCTGCTGGAGGAGAACCTTGTGCTCGAGATGGCCCAGAAGCAGAGCATGGATGAATCCCTGCACCTGGGCTGGGAGCTGGAACAACTCTCCAAGACACCAGAACTCACTGAAGGTAGGAGGAGGATGGACCCATAAACTGTTTGAACACCACACACGACAAGAACAAATTTCCCCTTGTGGACTAACTAATAAATTAGACATAAAGAGGAATATTAGATAGATAGAAGATGGAAGATCTCAGTTGGCTGAAGGTCACCTGAGTTGAGGAGGTAGAAAAGAACAGTTGGCTGGAAGGAATCAGATTACTCTGGTCATTGGCTCTTCCACCTGGCGTCCTCCCTATAACCCTCCGGTCTCCACTGGGGTTTCTTTCCACTTGGTTAAGTCCTGTAATTAATATTCAGTGGCTCCTGGAGGATAATCTGTGCGTTTTGGATTATTAAAGCTGTTAAGAGGTTTAACTAGCCAGGGATCTGGATCAAGACGTGTGTGTGTGTGTGGGGGGATGTTGTTTGTTAAAATGGCGCTTAAAGGTTTTAACACCTGTAAAATAAGACCAAAGGGCTCTGTGTTAATTAATTCATGATGGACTAAAGTCAATGACCTTTTCTCAATGACGTTTTGAGCCACGTCATTTTCTCTGTGATTTTGTTTGTATTCTGTAAACATGGATGTGTTATCAACACTTCCTTGTCATCAATCGTAGCCCCTCAGAAGTCTCTCGGCGAGGAGGTGAACGAGCTGACGTCCAGCCGCCTGCTGAAGCTGGAGAAAGACAACCAGACCCTGCTGAAGACGGTGGAGGAGCTCCGAGCAGCAGCTAGTCAGGACGCCATTACTAAACTGGGCAAAGTCAGCCAGGAGAACCAGAGACTGAACCAGACGGTAAGCAGTGAACTGTGTATGGAAATATATTCTATGTATCTGTGCAGTTTGACAGTTTAAAATTCTTTTAGAATAAGTTACGTCTTGCAATTAGCTAAGGAGGACATTAGACAAAGGGATAATAAATGGATCTGCAGGCTGACTGCGTCGTATCTCTGCTGCCTCGGTCGGACCATGATTAGCATATTGGAACAGCACTCTCACACAATATATCACCCGCTCACTTGCTTTAGACCTTTTCAAACAGTGACACTTAAGGAGAAGTAAAAAAAAAAAGGGAAAGAAGGAGAGAGGGTTGGATAGAGGGATGAAAGCAAAGCTGTAAATCCTGGCAATCCTGCATCGCCTTCTCTTCTCCGGTGCTTGACACCCAAACGCCCCTCGCTAAGAGAAGCCTCGGAACTATTTTCAGAATTATAAGCCTCTCTCTATACTCGCTGAATAAAACATTTAAATTGTGTTTTTCCTACCGCAAAGAGGAAACACAGAGTGAGGATAAATATTTCTGGGTGGCTTGAGGTCAGCAGCCAAAGCATACCGAATGTGTTTTCAGCTGTTGGCAGACTCAGTACAGAAGTGTGTGTGTGTGTGAGTTTGTCTGTGTGTGTTTATGTACATTCACTGCTGAGTTGTGACAGAATGAGGTGAGTCTTGAGTCAGGGATTATTAACAGCACAAGCATCTGTGTCATTGGGAGTCACAGGCTCACTCACAGAATTATATTTTGCCTCACTGTTAATGATGAAGGTACTTGTGTAACATACTTGCCAGTTTATTAGGTACACTACGATAAAGCTACTTCAGTATAATATAACAGCTCTTCAATAAATCCCGACCCCCTTTGTCTAGTCTAATTTCTAATGTCACTGTGTCTGTTTTAAAATAGAATGAACAAGATATTAGATACACTTAGCCGGTCGAGGCAGATGGCCGCCCACCCTGAGTCTGCTTCTGCTCAAAGTTTCTTCCATTGTCGCCAAGGGTTTGCTCAGTGGGTCATCTAAGTCATTACTGAGCCACAGTTGGTTATTTCAACCACTAACTAAATCCAATCAACGTAGTAAGACAATATTAATTTGCCTGTTTCTGTGTAGTTGGAGCAGCTGGAGAGTGAACTGACGGCCGACAGGGAGTCGCTCCGCAGCGCAGAGTCTCTCGGTACGGACCTGATGAAAGAGAAGGCTTTGCTGGAGAAGACTCTGGAAACACTGAGAGAAAACTCAGAGCGACAGGTACACACATCTTTTTCGTTGTGTCATTGCTACGTTCCCTAGCCTCTGATCTTAACCTCGACAGTCTTATCTAAAAGGCCTAATCCCAATCCTAACCTAAAATTGATTCAATCTATAACTCCAAAATCTCTTTACCTTCATACAGACATTCAGAGTACAGAGTTGGAAAGAAAATCTGAGTTGGAAAGACGCAAACGCTGTCATTGAGTGATTAAAACAAGTCTATAATCAAGTGTTTTGAACTGAGAATTACTGTGATCAGATGCTTTAAATGTGGTGCATGAAGCAGAATCACAACAGGACGTGTGCGTCATTCCCTCTGTTCTCCCCACAACACTTACAGCGATGCTCCTTCCAGGAAGTTGCAAGAAGATAACATGACTAATATGTTTAATTTAACAAACTCCCCACTGGAAGCAATTTGTATTCAGCTCATTTGCATTTTGCTTGAAAAACCCTGAGAAGTTGAACTGCCGCTCTGGTTAATGACTGCAGAGATTTCTGTCACTGTGGCCTAGATGAGGCGTCTGTCTGTGTGTCTACAGGGACTTTATAGCTGCTCGACCTAAATCTGACACCTTTGATTAGACAAACTATCTGATTTGTGAAATCCGGCCTTCTGAGGAACTTAGATCGTATAGGCGACGCCACATGCTGCACTCACAGGTTACCGTCGGCAATTCAATCGACTCGGCCGTAAACATCGACGTGTAATTAATGTAGTAAATATCCAAAATGCTAAATATTAAAATGATCTCAGCGGAGACTTGTCATTAAATATTCCATTAATATAAACGTATGTGTTCGACACTGACCAAATGTCGTCATTAAAACTCTGTCCGTTGTCCAGCTGAAGGGTCTGGAGCACGAGAACAAGCACCTCAGCCAGACGGTGACGTCTCTGCGTCAGCGCTGCCAGGTGGGTGCTGAGGCTCGGGTCAAGGATGTGGAGAAGGAGAACCGCGTCCTCCACGAATCCATCTGCGAGACAACCGCCAAACTCAACAAGATGGAGTTTGAAAGGAAACAATTACGTGAGTTATATCTGTTTCATTAAAAGACGTGTCAGTGTGGTTTATTTTATCAGTATTTTGACAGTTTCCTTCTTTGTGCATGTCTTTTTTTTGCAGGTAAAGAGCTAGAAGTCATGAAGGAGAAAGGCGAGAGAGCAGAGGAGTTGGAGATTCATATGCAGAAGCTGCAGAGGGACAACGAGAGCCTGCAGAAGAAAGTTTCCAGTCTGGGAATCACCTGTGAAAAGGTCTGGTGTATTTTATATTCAGATATCTGGAATCAGTTTCTTCACATCGTTAGTAGGGCTGCCCTCTATAGGTAGACCAAACATTAGTCTTCAAGTAAAACACCTCTGATAGATGCTCTTGTTTGATCTGAACTGGATCAGCTGGGTGTTAAACATGAATGCCGCCTTTTAAACCATCCCTTGTCTGTACGTAGGTGTGTTCGCTAGAGAAGGAGAACAGTGAGCTGGAGGCGGAGGGCCGTCGAATGAAGAAGAAGCTGGACAATCTGAAGAACATGGCCTTCCAGTGTGAGGCTCTGGAGAAGGACAACTCTCAGCTGGAGCAGGAGAACCTGGACCTGCGACGCTCCGCCGAGAGCCTCCGGTCAGCCGGAGCCAAGGCCTTTCAGCTGGAAGCAGAGAACAGGGAGCTGGAGAGTGAAAGGAGCCAGCTGAAGCGCAGCCTGGAGCTCCTGAAGGCCTCCTCCAAGAAGACGGAGAGATTAGAGGTGAGAGTTTAGGACTTCCGTTGGCGGACGTTAGTGGATGAGACGCAGCTTAAAAACATTAGTGTAATGTAGATATCTGGCACTTAATGGCTTTGAGGAGCGGCACAACTAGTTCAAGGTGGCTTTTAATATCCTAATCCAGCTACTCCTCTCCCCAGGTGAGTTACCAAGGCCTAGATACGGAGAATCAGCGCCTGCAGAAGGCGTTGGAGAACAGCAGCAAGAAGATCCAGCAGTTAGAGGCAGAGCTGCAAGAGGTGGAGTCTGAGAATCAAACGATTCAACGCAACCTGGAGGAGCTGAAGATCTCCAGTAAACGCCTGGAGCAGCTGGAGCAGGAGGTAGGCGGACACTTGGTTTCTCAGTTAGAGACATTAATCACATGTTATAATACCCTAAAGAATCTCAATTGATGTTCGGAGAACAATCAAGGGCACTTTGCTCTGATGGTGCTGCAGCATCACAGCAATCTTTAGCTCATGATGATAAAATAGCTGCTTGTTTCCATGCAGAGTTGGATTATCCACGATTATTTGTCGAAATAGAATTTTTGGCCCTTTTGAGTTAATCTGTGTCCACCTTCAGCCAAACATGTACTTAAAGGGCATTTAGACAAAAAATAATCCCACCCAATGATGTGTTATACATCTGCTCCGTCATCACCCAGAACAAGACTCTGGAGCTGGAGACTTCACAGCTGGAGAAAGACAAGAAGCACCTGGAGAAGGAGAACAAGCGTCTGAGGCAGCAGGCCGAGATCCGCGACTCCAAGCTGGATGACGGCAACCAGCGGATCTCCACCTTGGAGAAAGAGAATCGCACCATGGGCAAGGAGATGATCTTCTTCAGGGACTCCTGTACCAGAGTCAAAGACCTGGAGAGAGAGAACAAGGAGCTGGTGAAGCAGGGCAGCATGGATAAGAAGACCCTGATCACACTCCGAGAGGTAAGCAGAGCCTTTAGGTAAGATCTCCTACAATTGAACCTTTAAAGGAGGAAAAAAATCAAACCTACAGTCTGGATGATTATTGATGTAAATTGATCATGTGATAATCCCAGTCACCGATGCACACTGCAATCAAGGCGTACGATTGAACTCCTCCTCTTTTATCCTCTTATATCTTGATCATTGGTGATTAGTGAATAAATGGAAGTGGTTGTGTGTGTGTGTGTTTAGGAGCTAGTGAGTGAGAAGCTGCGGACCCAACAGATGAATAATGATCTGGAGAAACTGACCCACGAGTTGGAGAAGATCGGACTGAACAAGGACAGACTGCTGCATGATGAGAACTCTGACGACAGGTATCACGTCACACGCACACACACACACACACACACACACACACACACACACCAAAGAAAACAAAGCCACACAACAGTGTTTACTATGCTGTGATGGCTCCTAAAACTCAGTATATCATCTTGTGTTTCTGAGTCATTTATAATGATCAGTACAATTGGGAGTCCAGATAAATCAGGTCTGTGGCTCTTTTTAGATCCAGTGCTGTAGTTTTAATTATCAGAGTATATTACAGAATAATCCTGTGGGAGAGTTCCAAGCCACTAACTTTCTGCACTCTTACCCAGAAGTCAGTTGGCCTTGTTACAGTGTAGCTATGATGATGATATGGAGACTTTATCTGGCTCTGGATGCAGGGTACGGTTGGGCGGGTGGGACGTACATAATGAATGTCACTGAAAAAAACACCGCCATCAGCATTACTGTCAGATTATTTCTGACGGGTGATTTTTTTTCTTCTATTTTTGCAACAATCTAACTTTTCGTCTTTATTTTCAGGTTTAAGCTCCTGGAAACCAAACTGGAGTCGACTCTGAAATCATCGTTGGAGATTAAGGAAGAGAAGATCGCTGCCCTGGAGGCCCGACTGCAGGAGTCGTCTAATCTCAACCAACAGCTTCGCCAGGAGCTCAAGACGGTCAGTAACCCTCCTTCTAAACAGATCGTTTTTTGCCTCATAGAGATGCACAATCCCAATAAAGACAACCCAATTTAACCGTAACACCATGCCTGCCTCGCAAAGAGCCAAAACACCAACCAGCCAGCTCGTCCACTTGAGAACGAGCTGTCCCAAAATCTTTCCCCTTCCTTATAAAAACACCAGAAACACTCCAAACATTGAGAGCTTCTCAAGGCCGATGTATTATTTATTCACCCACTCTCCCACTTCTATCCCCAGTTTATCTATTCATGAGGCGGCAGGAGTCTGAAAGCGAAGTGGAGGAGAGGATGTTTGCTTTCCTGTAGGGAGGTGTTTGTGTTCTGAACTTGCTGACATGAATGTGTTGAGTGGGAAAGTTGAAGCATCTGTGGATCGAGTTTCAGCGGTGAAACTGTAATGGATCCAGTCCGTTGATGTTGTGCCATCACTCATGTCTGGTTGAGAAGTCTTCTTGTCTTTATTTTCTAATTTTCCAGTCAAACCAGAGAACTCAGCTGCAAATTTGTATTCTTACACATCTGCATCGAGTTGGACGGATTCAAATCAATGTGCTGAACTCAATTATTTACCAGGTTGTCTTGTTTGTTTCCCCAACAGGTGAAGAAAAACTATGAGGCTCTGCGTCAGAGGGAGGAGGAGGAGAGGATGGTGCAGAGCTCGCCCCCTAGAGGGGGGGAAGGCCCTCAGGCTGTCAATAAATGGGAGAAGGAGAGCCATGAAGCCACCAGGGAACTACTGAAAGTCAAAGACAGACTCATTGAGGTGGAGAGAAATGTAAGACAGGTTATGGGATGTTTCCTGAACAAATGACGAACATGCAGGCCTCTAGCTGAATATATCGGTCCGGTGTCTTATATTCCGTGTGTGATGTTTTGCAGAATGCCACACTGCAGGCTGAGAAGGCGGCCCTGCGGAGCCAGCTCAAACAGCTGGAGACTCAGAGCTCCAACCTGCAAGCTCAGATAGTGGCCGTGCAGCGACAGACCGCCTCCCTACAGGAGAACAATACGTCTTTACAGACGCAGAACGCCAAGCTGCAGGTAATTCCCACTCACTAAACACTGCACAGTGTCCAGCAGTGACTGCTTTCCTATGGAGGACCATGTTACAGATCTCAGTCTTGTAATGCATACCTGGAACTAAAGCAGGCAGCAGCGGCGACACACTAGATCAGTATATCGCTGCATCTCATTTAAATGTATTTAATCAATATCACACTAGCGGCCACACACCCTTAAGACATAGTGACAAACTGGAAGATTACATCAATGTGTCACACACATCAGAGCATGTGAGCAGAGCGGATCGGGAAGCATAAGCAGCAGGATTTTGGATTAAGAGGGAGGGGGGGTTCAAAATTTGTATCGCGTCTTATCTCTTGGTCCATCCTGCTCCGATTTCACTCCGACACCGAGGTTGCTGCTGCCACTCACCCACTGTGTACATTCAGTCATACAGCTGTACTACATTCCTTTAACAATGATGTGGAACAGGAAAGAGAGCGCGCCGACGTTGTTGGTAAGTATCCAGACGAATCCGCCAAGCTCATGATTTATTTCTGCATTAGTCAGGTGATGTCAGGCCGGTGTTTGAGCTAAGATCAATATACAACATTGTTTTCCTTCCGCTCACGTGCTCTGACACACTTCACTGCAAAACCTTTCATTTGACAAAACAATTCAAAATCCATTTCTGTTTTAACTTTTTATCATGCCGCACGATCTTCAGCAGCAGATGGAAACGTAATTATAATGTCATTGTTGATGTCTAAAGAGGGTGTTCTTATTGTGTTTTAATTCCATCAGAGGATGAAATACATTTTTAACCCTAAATCACATGGCTTCAGAAGGCTGAGCTGATTCTAATCTTGTATTTTAAGATTGATGCGCTGCAGCCTTGTATTCTGGTGAATAAGATGTAATTACACTAAAGCCATAACATGTATAATAGATGCAAATAGTACCCAATAGAAGCAGATAGTGGCATTGACAAGTGTTGTATTACTCAGTATAATACAACACACGTCTGTTTTTGCACAGTGGCCCTGCCGGCCTGCTGAGCGTCCTGGTATGGATTTCGATTTGTGCTCCCTGTTTGGCACCTTTTCAAACGCAGCTTATGGGCTACAGGATTTACGCCGACCTTACAGTAGCTCCTCGCAGAGTCCGGGTGTGTGCCCAAATGTCTGATGTTAAGTTGGTTGTCTGTGCGTGAGAGCATAATTGGCATGTGTTGTGTTTCTGCGTACTGGAGGTGAGACGCAATTTAAAGGTACACAAAGGTCTGCAACGTATGTGTGTGTGCGTGTGTCGAAGTGTGAGAGTACACACGGTAGTTGCAGAGGTATCTGAGATGAGGAAACCAGTGTGACTATAAAGGAAACATGACAAGAAACAGGTTCCTGCATGTGTTTTGTGGATGGAAACGACAGTGAAGGCAGAACAAACTGAATGGAGACACAGCGCCCCCTATAGGCTCACACATTTACTTTATTCCCCTCGCTCTGGTCTGCAGTCCTGCCCCACCTTAGTCTCCTTTGTTCAATTTTTCCACAAACCTCTTACTTGTTTTCATTCACCCTTATCTGTTCCACTAATCCCTGATCTTTCCTCCTCGTTTCTCTCCTATAGGTGGAGAACTCCACCCTGAACTCCCAGGGTGCATCTCTCATGGCCCAGAATGCCCAGCTGCAGAGCCAGCAGAGTAGTGTTGAGGGCGAGCGCGAGGGAGCGCTCAAGGACAAAGAGGAGCTGCGGGCCACCTATGAGCTGCTCCTGCGTGATCACGAGAAGCTGGCGGCTCTCCACGATAGGCAGGCGGTCGAGTATGAAGCCCTGATCGGGAAGCACGGTGGACTAAAGAGCTCCCACAAGAGCCTGGAGCAGCAGCACAGGGACCTGGAGGACAGGTGAGCAAGGGGGTCGGAGCATGTGATGGGCACATTCGAGTGTTATTGATGATCTATGATGTTATAGACTTTCTTCTAATGAATATTACTTAAAATACTGGAGTAAACGGCTCTGTATGTAATTAATGGATTGTTTGAAATGTGTATTTATGTCTGTGCAGGTACAAGCAGCTCCTGCAGAGGAAGGGGGAGCTGGAGGACCTGGAGAAGAACCTGAAGGAGCAACAGGAAAAAATGGCATCAGAGAACCAAAGCCACCAAACCACAGCCGACCAGTTCAAACTGCTCAAAGAGGAAAATGATAGGTCGGATTATCTGGTTCCTATTTTGGTCTTAAACAATGTTTAGAGTTTCTTTATTGCCTCACATGTACTGACGAGTTCCTCTGCTCCGCCCTCAGACTGAATACGACTTATCGTCAGCTGGTGAAAGACAACGAGAACCTCCAGGTGGACCACAAGAACACGAAGAGCCAGCTGAACAGCGCCAAGCTGGAGCAGACCAAGCTGGAGGCGGAGTTCTCCAAACTGAAGGAGCAGTTCCAGCAGCTGGACATCACCTCCACCAAGCTGACCAACCAGTGCGAGGTGAGGAGTCTCTCCTCTCTCCTCTTTTCTTCCTCTCCTCTCTCCCCCCCTCTAACATACTCTATCTGTGTGTGTCAGTTGTTGAGCCAGTTGAAGGGAAACCTGGAGGAGGAGAACCGTCACCTGTTGGACCAGATCCAGACTCTGATGCTTCAGAACCGCACCCTGCTTGAACAGACCATGGAGAGCAAAGACCTGTTCCATGTGGAGCAGAGACAATACATGTAAGCCTCTTCTTGATATTATAGTGCACATCGCGAGTGTTTGAACAGGACAAATTCATTACATTGTTGATTTCTTCTTTCTCCAACCGTCAGCGACAAGCTGAATGAGCTGAGGAGACAGAAGGAGAAGCTGGAGGAGAAGATCATGGACCAGTACAAGTTCTACGACCCCTCACCTCCACGCCGGTATAAAGCTCACATCTAGTTACAAATTAAAAAAGGCAACAAAGCAGAGTTTATCTTGTGTAAAT
>CAAKHC010004547.1:10936-33441 GCA_901007825.1 Macroramphosus scolopax | reverse complement strand
TCTTTGATTACAGCATGACTAGAAACTCCACTGTATGATCACAGCCGCTCGCACTCACCATGGAGGACTTGAAATGGAGCCTTCACTCTCTGTCTCTCTCTCTCTCTCTCTCTCTCTCTCTCTCTCTCTCTCTCTCTCTCTCTCTCTCTCTCTCTCTCTCTCTCTCTCTCTCTCTCTCTCTCTCTCTCTCTCTGTCTCTCTCTCTGTCTCTGTCTCTCTATCTTTCCACTCGCAGTGATGCTGCATTTCAGATCTTATTCTGCTGACATGGATTTTGCCTTGTTCTCATTCTGGCTCTGATCTGCTGCTGCAGCTCTGCTCGTCTTCATGCTTCGCCGCCGCCGCACACAGATCAGTTCAAAAAGTGCATAAAGATGTTGCGACCCAAAAAAAAAGTATCTGGCAGAGATGAACTAGGAGAAATGAAAGATGCAGCTGACATCTTTATGCACTTTAAATAGTATTTGTTTGAATCTTACTAATGGTTTGAATCTTTTTTATAGTTCCGTTTCTTTGCATGCAGCTTCAAAAACACCATGATTTCTTTTGTCTACCCAAATTTTATTTTTATTTATGACACGGACATAATAATTGTCCGTGCTTCGATTGGAGTCTCGATTTCTGAAAATATTAAATTAAATAGAAGCACTGCAGAGTAAAGAGCTGGTCTACCAGGCCAGATTTTGCATCCCCACGTCACTATGTAAGGGGATGTAAGGGGCATGTTGATGATGCAATCTGGGCCATGACCTCAGCAGAGGTAAGTTGGCTCATTCTCTAATGTTCCTTTCATCATTTCCATCCGTCCATCCAGCGATGAATGACTTGCTGCAGACCATGGCGGTGGCAGGGGGTCCTGGGGCCGAATGGCCGGGCAGCACAGACAATTTAGACGGCGCTGAGGCCGAAGACGCCGGAATGACTTGCAGCAGCAGGCGTAGCGGGCAGCGCATGAAGGAGCTCGCCTTTTCCACCAACGCTATCGACTGTGCCGCGCTGACGCTTCCCTCTGCAGGGCATAGAAGGGCCAAGCACAGGCTTCAGGTCAAAGGTCAGGCTGCAGCTTTTGTTTCTAAAAAAAAAATGGGGCTGGAGCATATTAATGTGTTTTACTGATCAGATATTTAAAGCATCCCTGTGTCTCATCAGACAATGCCTCGTGCGAAGACGTCGCCGGCGCCTCTGATGACCCCAAGACTCAAGGTAAGCCGACACATCATCAGCATCAAACTGCCGACGTATCAAATGAAACCGCCGGGATCCTAAAGCCCTCTGAAATGAGGAAGGACAAGATAGTCACCCCTAAAAAAAGCAGGTCACATCCTCAACTGCCCCTCTGCTAATCTTTAGGCTGCCCTCCTGCTCTTCAGTTAAGCCTGATCTACAGTTGTAAAAGCAATTTGAATGGAGAGCAAGTGTGGGAGAGATCAGCCTCCGTTGGAAGTAGTACTGTCCCAGGCTTTAGGACGTTATCCAGGGCAGTTAATCTGTGGCCGGGCACCAAGTCATCAGCTCTGTGCCGCTCTAATGTAGATGACCCAGTTGTTGAAGAGCCAAGGAACTACTGACACATTCTTCAAGGGAAGTCCGAATCCTGCTGCCATCACTTTTGTCTCTTTGTATCTTAATTTAACTCTGATTTCCCAGAATGCATCATCATGAAAGCCAGTACATTGCTGTGAGCATTCGATCCAGTCTGTCGCCAGTCTGAGTAACATGCTTTAACCCTCAGTGATGTGTGAGCCACAAGTGTGTGTGTGTGTGTCTCATCAGGCCTGCAGGTGCAGTATAGAACCCGGTGCGCTCTGACTCGCTGTCCTTCACCTGTTCAGCCGAGCACTACGTGCAGAGTTCCCTGTAGCATCTGTAGTAAGTGACCACCACTTGGCACTGAATCCCACTCGGGGCAACCTGATCCGTCACTCAGTGGGTGATTTAAAATTCTAATTCGGTGTCATCCGTCTGAAAACCAGTTTGAAAGGATTTCACGGCCACTGGTTTCCAGCTGAATCTGTCACTACAAACACATGGGAAGCAAGGTCACAGTGTCCACAGCCCTATCGTCTCCTTTCCTCATCCTTCCTCTTCCCCTCCTTTCAGACAGGACCTCCCTTCTTCTCATTCCTTCCGTACTCTCACTCTTCCCCTTTGCCTCTATCTTTTCTCTGAGGGGTTTTATCCTTAGATGTGGTCGTCCCTGCCTTCTCTGTCGGTCGTTCCTTTGTTTATTGACTGGACATATTGGGGCTGCAGCCTGGCACTGCGCCACCCTTCCTGCCCCTCTGCCTGGCACGTGCCATCTGCTGCCTCAGCGGGAGACGTTCTGTGAAACTGCTAGCGTGTGTGATGCTCCTGTGTGTTGGTGTGGACATATGTATATTAATCTATGTGTGTGTGTGTGCGCGCGTGTGTCTTCCCTCTTGTCCCTTACCCAGCCTCCAGACCCTCCAGTCTCCATAGCAACAGGACAACCAGTAGTAATAGTAACAATAACTCCCACCTCGTCTCTCCTCTGGAGGGCAAAGGTATGCTCCTCTCTCCTCTCCTCTCCTCCTCTTCCTGTCTAACCTCTCCAGCCTGTCTTTTTCTTCTAAATCTTTTCAAAAACTTGCTTTTAATTTGGGACAATTGGAACTTGCCAGTTTGTCCTGATTCGCGTTGTTGTTAATGTACAAAATATGCCGATGATTGAGGGCGCTGACAAATGTTAAAGTGGTAATATCACAGTTTAGTTAATGTAGAGTCAACCAGCACTAATGTAGTTCCGAGTATTAAAGGTGAAATAATACTTGTCCTATGATCTAATTGCTTGTCTCCACCCCAGCAGCTGCTTTAAATGGGAGTCTCAGCAGGCCTCACAGTGAGAGCAGCGGAGAGTTCAGCCTGAGTCTGGACCAGGAGGTGTGGTCCAGCGGCAGCAGTCCTGTTCAGCAGCCCACCTCCTCCCGCTCCTCCCACCAGAGCCCCATGCAGCTGCGCAGGTCCGTCGACCCGTCCACCGCCACGGGAAGCCCCGCGCAGACCCAGCTCAGGAAAACGGCCTCCCCAGGAAACGAGGTGCTTTCCCTGCAGCAGTTCCTGGATGAGGGTATCGATCCTGCAGAGGTGAGAGTCCACACTACGTTAGAACTTTGGCATCCCCTATAAAGAGATGTGATGTCTTTAGTTGTGCTTGATTCTTGTTCTCTCGTCTCTAGTCCGGCAGTCAGGAGAACCTCACTGTAGACTCTCCTCGCCTCTCCACGTCTTCTGACCATGTGCAGAAAGAACGCACTTCCACCAGGGGGCGGGGCATATTACGCTCATCCAGTGGGAAAGCGGCGCTCGTCAGCTCTGATCGCCCACCGAGATCCTCGGGACAACCAGGACGTCCGACCCTGCGGAAGGCGGAGAGCACCCGTGTGAGAGGCTCTGTCCCGCTCCGCTCCAGCTTGTCTTCGCAGGGAAAAGCCACATCCGTGTCTGAACGCCTGGATTCAGCTTCCTCCACGCTGCCCAGGGCGAGCAGCGTCATCTCCACCGCTGAGGGCTCCACGCGGCGCACCAGCATCCACGACCTGCTGTCAAAGGACCACCGGCAGCCCGTGTCTGTCGACGTCTCTCCTCCCGTCGCAGCCACCAAGGCTGGGGTACGCGCCCAGCCGACATCCAGTGAGTACCACCCCAACACCACCAACCTACAGGGACCCCTTACCAACTCGGCCCCTCTGCCCAAATCAGTCAGCTTACCTTGCCGTAGCTTGGACGACCCCGACCTCTCCACCCTCGAGTCTTTCCTTGGCCCCTCCTTCACTGTAGAGTCGGTGTTCATGGACTCCATCTTTAGCGAGTCAGCAGGCAAAAACCTCCCCTTCCTCTCTCTTAACCCCACCCTTGTCAGCAACATCAGTGGGCCCCCAGTCACGACTAAACCGCACCCTCCTCCCAACCCGAACCACACGTCCACCCAAAACCAGACGCCGCAAAGTCAATCAAACGGCAAGACGACACCTAGCTCAGACTACGAGGGCGTAGATCCCGATGGTGTGGAGGATTCGGGACAGACGCTCGGCGCAGAGGACAACCAGTCCCTGTGGTACGAGTACGGGTGTGTGTGAACTGCAGGGAGGTTCTGGCTTGCTGACCTTTTTTTTTTTTTTTTTTCCCAGACTGGGTTTGAGAGAGGGGAGAATGAAAGGATGGAGAAGTGTCACATCCTCTTCTGCATGTATTTATCGGAGCACTATCTTCCTCTGTGTGGTGTATTTGTTTGGTTCTTGTGTTGCCATGGTGCCGGCTGGTGATCCTTTTTTTTTTTTTTTTTTTTTTTATCACTTCCTCTTTTGAACTTTTATTTCTGTCCGTTTCTCCTCAGTGGGACTAACTACAACTTCCGTTTGTCCGTCCAACAGCCTTTACCATTGTTGTTTTCTCCGACTATTATCTGCAGTATTGGGTTCACGCATCGACGTTTGAGTTTAGTTTTTCTGTTTTATAACTTCACGCTCAGATCAGCAGAGTAGAAACGCAACACAGCTGAAAAGGGGGCGAGCAAAGCATTGTGGGACGTGCAGATTCTTCACTACAAGCACAATGAAAGTTTGTCAATGTGTCAGATAATAGATCCACTTTCCACTTGCTGTTTGTTTTGCTGTTCTGGATGTATCAGGGAATGTTTCGTTACAGCATGGCTTCCAAACGCTCATTTTGATTGTTGAGATCAAAATGGTTCTCATTTTTATTTTTCCTTTTGGTTTCCTGGATGTGTTTTCTATTTGTTACCACACAGCCTTTTTCTGTTTATTTCCTTTCATGTGAAGTTAACCTGAGTGTCGGCTCTGGGGGGGGAAGATGGGTGTTTGAACCCCGGGGATCTGAACTGACTTCTATTGTCTGGTGACGAAATGATGAAGCTTCATTCTCAAAATGATCTGGCGGGGCGGGTGTAAGGTGGTGAGGCGAAGGTTGTCAGGGAAGGTGGTGGAACGTCAGCAGGATTTAGGATTCAGGTCAAATTCTGGAGGTTAACTTAAAGTAGGAAGTAGGAACGGAACACCTGCAAGCATCTTCATTGGTCTGCTCTGTAGCATGTAAACAGGAACATTCGATAAGATGACGTCTCAATCACAATATTATTTACAATACAATCTATTGGAGTCATTGCAGTCCGTGTGAACGTAGACATCGAGTGTGTGTAGTAAGTGGGGAAGTGTGCAGAGGTCAGATTGTGAATGAAGCTTCCATCACATGTGGGATTATGTAACTTTAATTTACTCGACGCACCACAGCTTCATTCTATGATGTGTTATAGACTGAAAGAGATCTTGTACAGATTGTTGTAATCATTAAGTTATAATCGAAGACGAGCACTTGCTACCGTGCCAATGTTAGTAGAAAACCACCTGTAGACGCTTATTTCTTTTGTATTCCAGCAGGTGCTTTAATTGTATTTAAGTCACAGTATAAACGTTCTTGTCACTGTCTGCAGATGTAACAAAACCATTGCCTTTGTCCTACAGATGTGGAGGGCAGAAAGTCTAAAAGCAGGAGTGGGGAGCCGCAGCAAAGCTGCTAAACCCCGCCCCCTCCCACCCTCGTCTGTCTGCTACCATGCTGTGAGCGCGTGGTGAGTGAGTGCTGCTCTAGCGGGAGGAAGAGGGGTGGGGGGGATTCTCGGTTTTGTCTCCATGGGAACCTAAAACATGGTGTAACAGATGTCGTCCATCCTGCCGTGCACTTGCTTCCCCTGCTTCGCTAAGCTGTTAACCCAAAGCCACCCCCCCCCACCCCATCACTGTCCTGTCCGTCGCCCCACTGTCCCCGTGGTGCCAATCGCCTGTTCACAGAGCCTGATGGGACCCCTGTTTGCATGGCATATGGGCCGCTGTATCACGGTGCTGTGAGTGGCTGAATGCTTTGCCTGTTTGTCTCCAAATCCCACCGGCAAGTGGAGTCCTACAAACTCACCTTCATCCCTTCCTCCCTCCACGATGCCGTCGTAGCAAAACAGCCTGAAGGTTTCTGCTGCCGGGCTGCTTGTTGTTGTCGTCGCGGTTCTGCATGGCTTCGGTGTCGCGCTCAATTGCTTCCCCCTTCTCCTTTTACAGTGCATGTAGATCCAGGCGGGCTGCTCCCCTCTGTCTCCTGACATTCATGAGTCTTTACTGAGAAATCTCTTGACTTTAACTTTAACTTCTTCCTCTCTTGTTCCTTTCCTTTCCTTTTGTCTTCTTCTGTGAATTTCCTTATTTTTCTAATTTCTTTTACTCTCTTTTCTTAATCGTTCCACTCTTCGCTTGCCCGGGACTCAGAGAGAAAGGTGGCCTTGGAGCTGTGTGTCTGAAGCCCGGTAGAGTTAATCTGCCGAGACCGTCTACAGTGAGAAAAGATTGTATATCCCAGTTTCCTTGTTTCCCTCCATTTTTTTTGTTTTGTTGTTCAACCCAGGACCCTTCAGTAGAGAAACGTGGCTTCCTTCTCTGTTTTGTTTTTCTTCCTTGAATCAAGGAAACAACAGAAGAGTTCTCTAGAAAGTGACCGTGTTTGTTTTCTAGAAAGACTGCTGTGGCAGATTGCACTGCCATGTGTCCCTCTGTGTGACGGACTGCTAGATGTGCACTAGTTTCTACGGACTAACATTAAAGTGCCAATGTCCAAACGACGGCCAGAAAGGGCGATCTTAAAACCAGACCCTGATGACACCGTTCGGATCTCCTGTGCAACTTTAAAAAATCAGATGGACCTCCTTCTGCCCGCCGCCATGGTAAATAATAAATGAATAAACGGGCAGCAAGCGGAGACGACGCTCAGCCGAGCTCGTCTTCAAAGCATGTCAACACCTCTCCGACGCAACCTGCTATCAGACTTCACAATCTGCATGGAGCAATCAGTCGGCCGCACCTCCTCTGTCCAATCGAAGAGAAGGACGGCGTCCTGTGGGGACTTTTACACACACCGGGATGCCAAAACGACTTTTGTCGGAAAAGCCATGAGAGCTGTGTGATTTGTTGCCTGTCAATCATGAGTGGAGGTTGTGTGATCTCAGAGAGAGAGAGAGAGAGAGAGAGAGAGAGAGAGAGACTGACCACGGAAGTGTTTCAGGTCACCTATATGACAGTTAGCCGCCCTGGCTCATGTCACCGCAAAGAAACGCTCCATCTTAGCTTGAATCATATATCATCAGAAACACTTGACTAGTCGCACCGAATCATCTCATTAGCTGCTTCTCACCCTGCTCTGCAGTATTAAGCACACTTTCTGTATATGAACGTCCTGGAGTATAGGTGACCTGCGACCTCTCTGCCGCATGCAGAACGTGCAGATTCCTGTTGCTGTGATGATGAGAGACCTGCTGTTTTTCCTCCTTTTCCACTTTTACATAAATCCATTTGATGTAATTAAAATCCATCAAGAGTACCGTGTGTTCTTTATTTTCACGTGTGGTTTTTACATCGAGAGCTTCTACTTACCGAACGTCCACTCAAGTCTGAGTGACGATGATGTGAAAGCTCCAAAAACAGGAGAATTATAAAGGTTTGAACCTCTTCAGAAAGCTCTGTCACTTTCTACACCTCACTAAGTACTTAAACGTTTCTTTAAGACCTCTGCAGACGTATAACTTAATTTAAAACGAGTTCTGTTCCAGATAAATCAACAACTTGAGTCCTGATCTGCTCCCCGACTGGTCTGGTTGAAGCTTTAGTGATCAGTTTTTGATGGATTGTCGAAGGTGTTGTTTCAAACAAGTCCTTGTTTTAAAAGTCCTTATTGACCACAAACAGTTCTAATGGTGGGACGTAGACATGGCTGATATATTATATGAACTTGATAGTCTTATTTGTGATATAGATAAATATAAATATATGAAAGTAGCACCATGAAACAGTTAATTTTTTGTCTTTAAGTTTTGTCATCATACCTGAGAACCGTGTGAACGAGCATCGATTCCAAAAACTGCAACATATAATCCTGACCATCAAATAGATTAAGATGGCTAAATAATATAAAAGAATTTTATCAAAATAAAATGAATCCAGAGGAAATGCAAACGGAAGCAGACTTTGGATGATGAGGATGACGTCGTCCCGGTGTGAGCGACCACAAGAGAGAACACACCTGACTGACAGAGGGAAGAAATAACAAGTCAGAGGTAAGAAAACTTTTTCCAACAGCTGCCATTTAAATCATATTTATTTAAATACGCTGCCGTTTTATTCCCGTAATAACACCGGTAGTAAGAACCATCCAAACAAACACCTGGTAGTTTTAAATGTATGATTTTTATTATCTGTATGGTCATGCATAAAATCCAGCATCCAATTGAAAACAATAGACGTGTAGCCCCTTCGAGGTTACAAAGCAATAAGTTGACTTACAGAGGGGCACGTACAAGCTAAGGCCTTTGCTAATCTTATATGCACGTGAGACGGCATCACTTGATTTGGATATCTGAGCCGTTCAATCACCTCCAGGATGCAGTAACATAGATCTCCATTTCTTCATGTAAACAGTGAAAAATTACTAGAAAGTAGACATGCATATTTCTTCCATTTGTAAAACTGCATATATAGACTAGCTGAATAAGATTGTGGGTTTCTTTTTTCTGACATTTGTTTTAAGCATTTCAAGGATCTTTCAGATATTGTCGCTCAAAGTATTTGTGCTGTGGACTTGAAGCTGTTTTTGCAACCAGCTGGGACGTATCTCCACGGTGTAGGTGGTTGGTGCAATCAGCCACAAAGGCCCCCCGTCAGCTGAAGCAGGACCCTAATTCACTCCTGGACCTTTAGCAAGTGTGCAGAAACATTTTTCTGCAGGTGAGTTTGATATAAAGAGAAGCTGAAACGACTCATCTCATTTTTACCGGAACTACTTTCTCCTGTTGGTCCCATTTGAGTGCAGTGATCTGATAATCTAACACTGGAAGGAGATGTTAGGTCTTTGATATGTATATTTAATGTTTATATTTAATCTTTTTTAAAAAAGGCCTAAATGGAGGTTCAGAGAAGCAACAACCACAATCAGCTGAAGTACTTCAGGAAAAACACAGAATTTACGTGTGCAAGACTGGAACTTACACATTCAGAATGGCCTAATTTTGACTTTTTATTTATTGATTTACAAATATTTGAATAACTTGATATGCACTTGTTTTGTCCCTCTGATTCTTTCCTGCATTGTATCTTGTCACATTTGTGGCATCGACTGGGCTGCTGCCCACAGCACAAATACTTTGGGCCATGAACACAAATCATATAGTTTCAGTGATGATTTTACGACACGTAATCGTTGTGTTGCAAAAAGAGTGAGTATGTTGTGAGGACACAGATTTCATGTCGGATATGACCCAGCACTCAGAAGCACAGGGTTCATGTATTATTCACAATGTGCCTTTTTTTTTTTTTTCTTTTCGATCTGTTCAACATAGACATGATATGTGATGATCTGAAGTATTGTTTCAGTTTTGAAGCATCCTCCAACCACAGTCTACATGGTGCATGAGACAGACGGCAGAGCCTCCCTCACCCCTCCGCTGGTGCAAAGTCACACACTCAAAAGATTGTACAACACAGTGGGGAAACAGTGCTGCAGAGTTTAACCATCGACAGATATGTTTCGTTTTTTTCCTCTTTAAAGGGAGAATATTTGATCTTGTGTGCTTTTCTGAGGGCGTGTTAGTGGTTTGTGTCAGGGTGTGTGCGGTGTGTGTGTGAGAGGGGATAACAGTAGAAAAGTTTTTTTTGCCTTCATTAATTTCAACCCCTATATATTGTTTTTTTTTTACAGTTCTGGCTAAAACAACTGATAAAAATATCAACATCAAAACACTAACAACTATAACAACATTTACAATAGAATTTGTGACAAAAAGGGACCAAATCCATTGATTGCCATCAGCAAAAGGTCCCATAGCCCTCTTCCCATCATGCCTTATTTTCTTTTTTTTGTCCTAACCCTTGCCAGCAGTTGGTCTCTCCCCTCTGCTGCATTCCCTTTTTAACATGCTTTTTTTTTTTTTTTTTTTACAATGCCAGGACTTCCCACAGAAGTACAGCAAGCCAAGACGGACAATATACACATTTTTTAACACAGTCAGAACAAGAGACAGGCATAAGGGTGACATCATTATCATCATCACACGGCGCGATGATACAAAAGACAGCAATGGGGCTGGCTGGAGAATGTCATAAGAGTATTTAGAGGCAGGAATGATGGAAGTAGAGGGGAAGGATTTGGCGAGCAGAACCTGAAGTTGCAGAAAGGTTCACTCAAAGAAGAGCGAACGCAACAGCATCAAGTCTTTAAGTGTCTGTGCGGAAAAAACAGTACAGGCCATTAGTTCAAATAACCATGCGTCACGTCAAAATACACAAAAGGAAGAACAAAAAACTAGTTTGTGTGTTCGTGCTTTCAGATTAGGTAGTTCAGAGACGTTGAGCGACAGCGCCTCCCAGTGTTTGATTCTCAGCACTGCAGGGGAGACGGATGGAGACCTTCTGCAACTTCAGGATGGGCTGGCCTGGACGTAAAGCTCAGGAGAGGGTCGACCCTACAGGCTGGAACACGGGGAGCTTGCAAGTGTGTGTGTTGGTGTGTGTGCATGCATGGTGTGTGTGTGTGAGTATACATGTGCTTGTATTTACAACAAGAGACCACAAACCAGAAAAAAACACCCACACCACGTTGAACTCCCCTCCTGAACACAACCGAAAGTAAATAGTTTCCATTTTCTCCTATATAAATATCTATTTGTACACACACACACTTCTATTAAATAAAATCACCCTTTTTTTGATTAGAAATGTTCCTTTTTCAACCCAAAATACTTTAAAATACATCATTCAAGAGATAAAAATGAACACCCTAAAAACACATGAGAATACAAAACGACAAATCAATTAAAAATAAAGGTCCCTTCAGTAACATATTACAATGCCGAAACCCGTTTAAAATATTTTGTCGGGACGTCTACACGTTGAAAATGGTCTGATATTAATTAGTATATCATAACCTCACCCACATATATCTGTTAATAATAAAACAAACGATACTTCTGTTAAAGCAGACTAATTCTCGCAAGACAAAAAAAAAGGAAACCCCGTTTTCTCCAGATGTTGGATTTGGCTGTCCCGGTCTTATTCACTACGTGTGTGAAGTGTACATCTTTTCCTCGTTGTTTTTTTTTATATACGTATGTTTTCTTCTTTTTTTTTTTAACAAGTTAATACTTTTGCAGACGGCAGACAAAACGAAGACGGAGGGGGAAGAAGGGAGAAAGGCCATGGGGGAGAAAAAAGGACCAGGACAGCATCACCCCTGTGTGTCCACCAGAAGCATGCACCATCTGCAGGACGGGACTGACATCCGGGCCCCAACGTCATCTAGCTATGGTTGGACTGGATTGGTGTCGGCCGTTGTGATCGGTCATTCAGTCAAAGCTTTTGAAGAATGCTCTTTTTTTGTGTTTATTTTGTACTTTTGTTTTTTTTTCCTACATTGTATTATTTTTTTTTTGTGTTGTTTAAACCTTCCGAGCCAACCTCTTCCCGGCCAGGATCCAGGCACCAATCCGACCACGGAGAATAAATGCTCCAAACAGCTTTAGAGTGGAGGCAAAGCTGAGGAAGGAAGAATGCAACAGTTAATGTCAAATTAACAGAATACCCAAACTGTCTCTGTAAAAACCTTTTAAAATCGACTGTCAATTCTTGCATGCAGTATATAACCGCTGTTGGAGCCTTTAGACAGTCCGAATGTTTAATATTACCTGGGCCTGGGTTCTCAGTTCACTGCAGGGGTGCAGCCGGTGCTCCTGAGCAGTGGAAGTGAACATTGAGCCACTTGGCATCGCGGCGATGCCACACGCGTGTCTCCTCCGACTGGCAGGAGCGCGGCCGGCCCTGGGTGTCCATGTACTGCGTCAGACGGATGTAGGCGATGCAGGCGGCGTCCTCACCAATCAGATGTACGTGGGGGTTGAGGATGGTGGTGTGCACCGGTTTACTGTTTTTACTCAGCACTGCGGGAATGAAAATGTGTTAATGACTTTGGTAAATCCCCCTCAAACGATCCAATCAGCTCTCTGTGTTTCACGATTTCTCATGCATTAATTAGACACCCACAAATAAATCAAAGGAGACTTCAATGAAGCGCTGAATTGAATCAAAGCTCAGAAGCTTACGGTTCTCAAAGTAGAACTTGTGGAAGTCCATGCCCTCCACCAGGTTTCCAAGAGCCTCTGGCTCAAAGGAAGTCAGACCCGGGTCACAGATTCTCCTGTAAGAGTGAAAAAGAACCGTGAATAAAATCAGTGCTTCGTCTTTAAATGGATCTTGTTTGCAGATTATACAACATCACATTCAAAAGATGCAATTAAAGTTTAATTAACCTCAAATGCAAACTTACGTGTAAGCCTCAAAATCCCCATTGTTGATGGCTTCAATCAGCTGCTCTGTCATCTTTATTATCTCCTGTTTACGAGCTGAAACCAGATATAGAGGAGAGGAGAGGAGGCAACCAGAAGAGACGATCAGGAATCATTTGGAGGTTGGAAATGCACAGCCCTGCGTTCCCCGGACTTACTGCCTTACATGGCTCAAACCTCTGACATTTGAAATGAGCTCATCACATGAGGGCTGCGCCTCCAATAATCTCTGTGACATTTGAAGCTGCCGTAAACAAAACAAACCGCACTGTCCCATGTTACATGCAGAACTCCAACAGTGTTTGATGCTGTGTGACATCCAAGAGAAGAAGAACCTGAACAAGAACTTACTGTTCCCAACTGACAACTCGGTGCACACCAACAATCCACTGCAATGTCAAAGATCTAATACACCAGAGATGAAGAGAGTGAGGAGTACAAGCAGACCAGAAGAGCACAAACAGCAGACTCACTGCAAAAGAACAAGAGTTCATACTGAGGACGGGATCAACCGGCAAAGATGACCAGCCTCTAAAGGATGTTGATATCCGATAAATCCTCCCCACCTGAATGTCATGTCCTTAAAGTCTTTTACAAAGGACAGACTATAAAGGTCAGTTCCATCTCCCCGTCCTGAGACTTTGTGTACACACAGTATGAACACTGCTTTGAGAGCCTTTGCACAAACACTTCAAAAACCCTGCCGGGCACTTACTCTGCTGCAGGATGTGGCTGCTGGACTCTGGTTCAGGGCCGCAGCTCTGAGCTACAGGGACACTGGGGCTGCCAGCAGCCTCCTGCACGGGGCCGGCTGCAGGCAGGTACCGTCATCCCGATAAAATAAAGTTAGTGTCGGTTTGTGCAGCTGTGAAGCCATGTATAGAACTATTTACATGGTGTTTAACTGTTTCATGCTGCACAAACATATCAAGCAATGATTCAAGGAAATGAAACTAATTGAGAAGTGGAGCAGCAGCCTGCAGGTGGGCCTGAGAGCCAGTAGATGGCAGCACAGGAGGACAGGACAACCAGTTAAGAGAGGTTGGTGGGAAGAGTGGAAACAATTCTCATTGATGTGGAGCCATTAACGCCACAATTTTCAAAGTAGGCTGCTGCTGCTAGACTTTTGTTAGATGTAATAGGAAGGAGCAGGAAGATCAGCTGAGAGCTGGAGGAGTTAAACTACTGCCAACTTACAGGTGGGTGGTGGTGGAGGAGGAGACGGAGTCTGGGTCTGCTCCTCGATGGTGCTGCACTGGCTCAACACAGCACTGTCTGTACTAGTGAACTCACAGGCAGCAACTGCCCCCAAACAACAGAAGCACACTGACATGGAGCCTGGCAGGCTTTTATAAACCCTATCAGGAACTCATAAATATATCTATTAATATTTGCACGAAATTCATTGATTCTTTTATGTGAAAAAATCCCAATCACAAGTTCCAAGAAGATACATTAACAGTTTTTCTCTGAGTAAAATCCAGAGTACTCCGTATATAATCCCACAAAAACCAATGCAAAGCAGAAATAAGAAGAAGAACAGCACACGGAGAGAAAACAGGACAGAAGCCAAACACACAAAGATAAATAATCAGCTGTCTGAGAGTAAGAGATGGAACTGAAAAACAAACCTGTGCAACTAAACCTCTCAAATAATATGAGGCCTGGTCAGTAATCTGTAAAACTGCATTAACTTGGCCACTAGAGGGCAGCAGACCCGGGTTGTGAACACAACACTGACATAAAGTTCATGACAAACTGATGATAATTTACACGCAATACTTAAGGAGCATCATTAGCATCCATTTCCAGTTGTATTTCTTCTCACCTGGTGTATTCAAGTCAAATATTTACCCTCCTGTAGATCTGTTTTTCCTCCTATCAACCCCTGCGGCAAATATCTGACTGTAACTCCACTTTGTTCACCAGCCAGTCAACAACTGTTGAGCGACACCTCTGATTATAACCGCTTTAAGAAACTCGTTCACATGGAGATCAGTAGAATTATCCGTTTACAGGCACTCTTTTATGTTACTCTCCTAATACAAGTTAGCAATCAAAGAGCTCCTGCCAATGCTTCTGTGATTGTGCCTCATCACATTACATTCATTGAGCGTCCGTCCACAGCGACTTACAATGAGGCCATTCATCCCCGAGAGCAGGAGACACAGCCTCTCCATTGTAAGTCGCTGACGATCGATCCCCTATTAGATCAAGTGCTGGTAACCCGACAGAAAGCTGCCTAAGTAAGTAGATTAACTCCCTACAGGAAATCTCTGGGTAACCCTGGCCCAGTTCATTCACATGAAAACCTTCAAATGGGCTCATGACGAATTATTAAAGGCTTAAAGCATTGTGGGATGCCAGCTTGCACTAGCTCACGCACACCAACACCCAAACGGGGTGCAGGTATCCACATTGGGATCCTGGATTCAAACCTTTTTAGATCTGGTAGCCTCCTGCTTTAGTTACTTTATCAGGAATGTAGACCAGGCAAACTCTTTATTTAGCACACTTGGATACCAAAGTTCACATGTTCAATTAAGTTGCCAATCACTTGGGGGATTAATCAGTTACTTATTGGTCCAGAACAGTCTGAAAGGGATCAATTACAGAAACAACAATTACATTTTGCAAGAGCCAAAAGTAACTTTCTATTTTCAGTCGACTATCAAAGAAACACAAAAAATAGCAACAATTCTCCATTTGTAAAATCTCAGTATTTGGAGTTTTTTTTGCCTTTAAATAGCTTTACTAATCAAATACCAAAATTGCATCTAATTAAAAAAGATGAATCAACTAATATAACTCCTAGTGTTTTGAATTCTGTAAAAAGAAAAAAGCCTAAGTAATGAAATTAATGAACTGTGGGAGTAAAAACTTCAAAATAGTTTTTTACATTGGAGATTTCTCTGAAAATGATTTTGCATTAAGTCATCTAAAGTGACTTAAAGGAACATTTCCTTTTGCTCTAGAGAACATATACAGGATGAACTGTAGCTGTAATCTGCTGGTCGGTAATGAGGCTGTCGGATTATTACACCACCTGTGTTATCAGTTTGTTGAGAGGCAGCCGTCTGTCAGTCATCGTATACTAAACATATGGCATCTTTACATTCATGCGTCGACACCAAATGTGTCCTTTACTGCTCTAAAGTCTTTCATCCAACTACAGAACTCACTGGCTTTTCATGCCTTTTGTTGCATGTGACACTTCTACCCACAAACACTGTGCAATACTTCAAATAGTGAGTGACAGAAGGATTCATAATCTAAGTATCAGTTACTTATTTCTCTACGTGATCTGGAGTGAAATACCTCAGAAAGTTGAAGTGAACAGAAGAAAGCATGCAGAGTAGGTGAAACTTGGATAAGTACCTTTCCTACCTTTCATCTCCTCCTCTTCAGTGTTATTGCAGCTCTCTGTGGAGCCCTGCCAAAGAGAGAGCGTTGAGAGTCGGAGAGACACAACGGAGGACGGGTGTGCGGCGAGAGAAAGATTGACAGAGAGGGGAAACAGCAAGACAATTTTTTTTGTTTCATGTTTATGTGAGAGGCGATGTTGTGAAGTTTTGGACACATACATGAACACGGCCAACCTGACGGACAGATGGACAGGCAGACAACTCCCTCCCAGGGGCACAAACCAGCCAGGACAGCAGTGAGGGGAAGCGCAGAGAGCCACACATATCAAAGCAGACTAGTGTGTGTGTGCGCGAGCAGATTTGAACCAATTTGAACAGGAAGAAGTGTGCGAGTGCATGTTAGTGCCGTTGTGAGAAAAGTGCTAATGAAGCTTTTTTTTTTTTCCTTCATTCACAGCATTTCGATGTTGATGCGAGATTAGTGTTTTTGCAAGCTTGTACTAACATGGCAGTGCAGGCAGCGCGGAAGCTGGCTCCTATTTCAAGTGAAATAAATATATATATTTGACTTCCTCTCATAAATTTCCAAAATCCGATGTGATTGTCAGGGGATTCGGTGGCGGTCACCGGGAAAACAACATTCAAGAACAAACCTACGTCCTTTCTTCTGGCTGTAAAAGGATAAATTCTAAAATCGAACTGGAAAATTACTTTTTTTCTATTTCAAAGCAGCTTTTAAAGGGCCAATCTGTAAGGGGATAATCCTGAATCCTGATAGCCTGGATAAGCTAGTGCCGGTACATCGTGTCTTGTTATTACACTTTGCTCTTTAAGAGGCGACAGCGAGTCAAAGCCACGTTAACTAATGGCCATTTCCCTCTGGAGCTCTTCACCCGGAGGCGGTGAGAAAATGGGACAATGCATGAGCCCTGGAGCGTTCCATACTTTAGCAGCGCGAGGGAGCAGCATCCAAGACATCTAGTAACTATTCAAAGCTCGTGGCCAAACCAACTACAATTTGAGGGTTTGGCTCATGCTAAGGAGGTTAGCATTTCCTTGTGTCCTACAATAGCAGTGGACAGCTGTCAGGTAATGTGTTGCCCCGTTTTTGGTTTGGAATGTGAAATACGAAGCGCTGTCTTGTTCTGCTACGATTGTACCTCTAATGTAAAAAAATGAAGAATAGAGAGTTGCTTCGACAGCAACGTACGGAAATTATTTAGAGAAACGTCTCCACATGCTGCCTGCGGGCGTTAGCAGTGGCTACTGGCTAGCGGTGGGAGAAAGAACGGCTTACCTTGGTGCCATCAGCTGGGTTGTGTACAACAGTTGTCTGGGCTTCCTGGGGGGAGGTAGGAAACACTTTACCATGCAGGGAGGGGACCGGGGAGATGCCAGGGAATACCGACGTATTCCATGAGTACACATATACAAAACACGCACGTGTGCACACCAAACAAAGCTCAGGAGCTACAGTACAGAGGCTGTGGAGTATTTTGATGATTAGATAGATGACAGGAAGCATCAAGGTACTCAGTGTCAGTCAGTGCTCCCCATGTCCTTGTTGGAGGAGCCAAGGAAACAGCCAGGAACACTTCAAACTGATGAATACAAGTTCACTTGCCAGGGCCTTGACTGAGGAGGAGGGTGTCTGAGAGACTGCATGTGCATTTAAGTGATGGCATTACACTGCAAAAAGGTAATTTACCACCAATAAATGTCTAATTTGTAGCGTAAGTACATTTAATATAGTACTCACTCACACTTCAAGTACCTAAGCTTCTTGAAATTCTTGGTTCAAGGTATCGTAACAAGGCAATGTTCACTTGTTTGTAATATCTTTCAAACTGTGTTGCTGTTCGTCAGCATCATGATTCGTCTGATATCACGGCCTAGACGTCATGACAATAGGGATCTTTCCCATCACAACCTTCCATCCTAGAGTTCACTCCTCATCCTCAATCTTGACCGAGCAATCGAAACATTTAGCACATTCAAGAGCTCCAAGTTACCACACTGTTTGGAAAACAAGTTCACTCATTAGGTTTAGCTTCCTCTGATCCCCATCAGAAGAGGATGCAGCATCCACTGACGACTACCTCTGAACATGCAGCCCGTTCTATGACGCAGGGGATTGTGGGGGAATTTAAAGAGGGAGATGCTAAAATAAAAAAAGGTGTCAGGAGTCCATCACAACTTGGACCATAATCTGTAGGGGCGGCCTGATTACAGAATAATTAGTCAGTTCCTGAGCCAGTCACAAGCTAAGCTAAGCTAACTGCCTCCTCTGGCGCAGTACAGCTCTGATGACAAATCAGACCCCTGAAGACCTGTTTTGTTTTGTTTATATGTTGTGATGTCATTACATATATGAACACAGAAGGGGGCTGCATCCTCATAATTATAACATCACTGTTAACACTCACTCAAGCTCCCGCTTTACCCAGACGTCCTCATCGTTTACATTCACACGTTGGCGTGCACTGTATAAAAAGCTCTTTCGATGCAGTACAGGTTCGACTCAAGATTTTTTTTAAGCTCTGCTTTCCATGAAAATGCAATAAAGCTGCCCTACTTCAAAGGGAAACCATCCGCGAAGCTCAGGTGACACAGTTGAACACACAAAGGAGTCAGCTGCTTGTGGTTTTGAACAGAACTTGATTGAAGTGTCTGCTTTTGTGCCACGAAATGAAAGTCATTTGTCAACCTGTCAGCGCTGTGCACTGAGTAAATATATAAATGAACGTGTCCACAGGACGTCTGGGCAAAACAGGAGCCAGGAGAGACACTCGAGGCACAAACCATTTGTTCAACTTTAGACTCAAATCCGCCGCCAACATCACCGTTTGTGTTCAAAACAGAAGCAAATAGGCAGAAGATGGAGGGAGGAGAGTCGACCATTGCAGGAAAGAAGGGATTTAACTTGGTGAGGGGCGTGACAAAATGACAAAACTAAACACTGAGAAGGTGGAGACGATGACATGATGCCATAAAAAGCAATGGGAGAGAAAACCAAATAGAGATGAGGTACCATTGGTGCTGAAGATGACATGCTGCTGTCTTTGGTGCTGCTGCTGCTTACTACACTGTTTTTACTGTCGGTTCCCTGCGACTGGGGCAAAGAAACAAAACACAGAATGACTCGCACGGCTCCTGCTGGGTCGAAATCATCAACCGCCATAAGGGGATCTTCTGTGGAAGACGAGAACGGAGCCATTACACGGCCCATATAGATATTCCACATCTCGTTAGTGAGTCGGATTTAAAGATGCTTTATACTGGGAGCGCTGCATCCTTCACTGCATTTCAAAGGACAGTTGTTGTATTTCCCTGTATGTCTGCTGTGCACGTCGCATTAAATAATGACTATTATCTACAACATGAGCTCTTCTTTTGATCATCGGAAGCAGAATAATGTGACTGTCGTGCTCACTATCAGGGATGTGCTCCGATAGTCTCGCGCCCTGGTGCACGTCAGCATTAAATGTCTACAACATTTGCAGACATTAAACAAAATGTTAAAAAAAGGAAAATGGGCAATAAGTCAGCTTGTGTATGTTTAAAACACTGTATCAGTACTTTCCCAGCACTGTGTGAACCAGCTAGGATAAAAAAAACTTTCCAAGATTAAATCTAAAAATAAGCATCCGCAAATTTTTTCCCATCAGATTCTGGGAGCAACATTGCCAAAATATGTTAAAGCAATTCAGAAGTTTTATAATGACGGTCACCAGTCCAGGTCTGTGCATGCAGTGAAAGGCCTTGATGGAAGGGTTTTCTTTAAAGACTGTGTGTGTGTGTGTGTGTGTGTGTGTGTGTGTGTGTGTGTGTGTGTGTGTGTGTGTGTGTGTGTGTGTGTGTGTGTGTGTGTGTGTGTGTGTGTGTGTGTGTGTGTGTGTGTGCGTGTGTGTGTGTGCGTTGGATGTATGAACTGTAAGCTGGTATCTCCTAACTCCAGTTCATGACAGGTCATCTGGAGGCTGATACAGAAGTCGATTTTAAGTAAAGAGCAGTTATGCACTTCGCAGATGTGCACATCAGTATTGCACATATGATGCTGCTTAAATCTTAATGTCATTCACACAAACTACTAAACTAACTGCTTGTATGTTGAACACTGCTGCAAAGCCGATTTTGATTGTTCTGATTAGAAGTGACAATAAAGCTCCGTCTATTTAAAATGCTCCCCGGAGAATCAACAGATAAAAAGACAGATGGGAATTAATTTTTAGCATATTTGAGGGATTTAGGAGTGTTTTCAATACACAAATTATAAGTAATTGCAATAGAAGGTCTGTTATGTTTCAGTGCAATATTTTATCACTCAAACATTTATAGCTTTTAGTTTGTGGAAATCTGGAGTAATGGTTAGGCGGCATAACAGAGGCGTATAAATAATAGCTGGGGATTATAGACGGAGCATGTGATGTGAGAACTGAGTTAGACTTGGACTCTTCCCCTCAGCCCCGGGCTGACTGGAGGCTAAGCAGAAAGAGAGTGCACAGCAGCATTCCCACATGGTAGTTAAGAGGTGCAGAGGAATAGATTACATCAACTAAAGGTTGAAGACAACGTGCTTAGAGGTTTCCAGCTGTTCCCCTACACGATGGAGACGAGTGAGGGTCCTTGTGTTTCTTTAATGAGTCGTTAAGTCTTCCCTGACGACGAGGGCCTCTTCTAACAGAACCAATGTCTAATACAGAGAATATTTAACTGGAATTCTACGGCTGTTAGAGAACTGAAGTGACCTTGATTTGATACGAACATGATTTAAGAGAGAGTAAATATAAATATGCTGTATATTATTGAGAATTACTGAAGTGTGTCAAGCTTTAACTGTAGTTCAGCAGTGGTGACTATCTGCAGGTGACCAAGACAGCGGTTCATTTACAGGAAGAGGGGAAATGAAGGCACCAAACATGTTGGCCACTTATTGTATAATGATGTTACCAGTGATTGAGATGTGGCTCACTCTTATTGTATGAGGGATGTCGGGAGGTAAACAAAGGTTCCTGATCGTATGAGTGTTTGTTGTCAGGAGCTGGAAATGGTTCTGGTGGTTCTCGGGGTGATGCAGGGATGCAGGGATGGAGTCGGGGGAAAAAACGTCAAAACGTGGAGAAAATGAAAACGGTCACCTCAAGCATCTCTGCCCAAAGGGAATAAACAGAAAATAAACATAGAGGGGGAGGGAAGAACCGGACGCTTTAAAGACCCAGGAAGAAGACGAACAAGAGACAAGAGAATGAAAATGGAACGAAAATACCACAGAGCTGCTCTCACCATCAAACAAACACTCGAGCTGGACTTCCTTTTCTGACAGACAGCAATGGAAAGGAGGAGGGAAAAATAAGGGGTCATCGGGAAACAAGGAACTAATTAAAAGAGTAAAAAAAGTGAAGTTGCCAGATTGATCCCAGAGTGAGAGAAAAACAAAACAGCTGCACAAACTTACAGGAACAAAGATGACACAAAGCAGTGCTAAGAGGGTCTTTTGAGGGATTAAAGAAAATAATTCAGCAATGTCAGGAGTCTTATTACATAAATATTGAAAGATTAGAATCCTCAGTAGCACAGTTTAACTGTATAATGTATTGCTTTTATTGTTGTGTATAATGGGAGGTTTGTTTTGGCCCTTGCTGATCATGGCGCTTCACTGCATGCATTGACGACGACCGCCGATCAAAACAAAAAGAGCACCAGGAGGTGATGGTAGCTCGAGTCGCTGTGAATCACAGAAACAGGATTTGGAAACCGTAATTGTGTCCCTTAAATTATCTTGAATCTCCAATAGAAGTCATGTGCCCGATTTTACTGCTAACATCGCAATGTTCCCAAAGCAATTAAAAAGGTTTGCATCACTTATAAATCGATTAAAACTAAAAAAAAAGCTCAAAGTCAACTTAAAAAAAACCTTCAGCTTTTCCATTTGTTCATAAGATCAAAGTGTTAGTTATTAGAGAGAAGTGAGAGTGACAGCAGAAGACAGGAAGAGTGAGTTCAGTAGAAACAGTAAAGTCAATAAAACCCTGACGGGGTTCAGACAACTTACCTTCACACCATCCGACTTTTTGTTTAGTAAGGTTTTGCAAGCTGAAATAAAGAGAGAGAAACGATGTTAAGTTGTGGACACAGTGAATATCTTACAAACAACAGTGAGTGTAGACTCAACTTCATATTTCAAGCTTCTATGACAGACAATCCCACTGCAAGGCTGTAAAAAGTGAAGTTTTATATCCACTCAAGAAAACCGATTAATTTCTACAAGTGCTTGTTGTTGCATCTATAAACTTTTCCCACTGAAATATTAAGTAACAAAAACATTGTGTTTTTTTTATAGAGGTCAGAGAAAGAAAAGAAAATACTGATCGACATGACAAAAAGAAAATAATACATATTTATTTAAAGTTCTCATTCACAATGTTGAGTTAGTGATTTATAATTGTGAGATACTTTGCATGAGAAGTTTTACTCCCATTTCTTTAATTCATCTAAATAACGTGAGCCTACATCGACCCCACTGACATACTGTGACATTGTGTGCAAGCAGCTGAAATACACAATTATAACCTGACTTACACTGACACATGAAACAAAATATGTCAACACACACACACACACACACACACACACACACACACAATTATACTGTGGAAGCGACGTTCATGTGATCCTCCCTTACCTTCCATTTAAAAGAAGGAGGAAGGAGGGCAATGAAGAAGGCAAGAAAACAACGA
>CAAKHC010004546.1:16369-31779 GCA_901007825.1 Macroramphosus scolopax | reverse complement strand
GGAACAATTCATTAGCCCTGTTGCTTTACATTAAGTAGCTGAACAAGGGAGCAGCAGCCTTCCCATGGAGGTGAACCATTTCTCCTTCTTGCCGTCAATACCTGAAGCTTCTAACCATAGAAAACTGTCAGAAGTGTCGGCCTTCGGCATGCTAAGGTTGATAGCATTCCCTTCGATCTTGCAACAGGGGTGGACCCCCAAACCTTCTGGAGATACGTTGTCCCCTACTGGTTTGGAGAATGAAATATGAAGCACCAGCTTGTTTAGCTTGGAAAGACACTACACCTTTAAAACCTTCACTTGTTATATAACACTGTGAAAACAACATGACAGTTCTTCTTTGTAGTAAAGACCAAACAGCGAATGTTGAAAAGGCCTTTAAATATGGATCTTTATCAATTACTGTACCTTGAGGTGAACTTGCTTTGTCAACTGTCTCCAAGATCAAGAAGGAGCTGTAAACTGATCTGAAGAAATATTTATTTGAGCTCGAACTTGAAACGGGACAAACCTTTTTGATAAAGATTGTATAACATGATTAAACAGCTCCAGAAAAGCCATTATTTTATCGAAAAATGTTTTTGTAGGAACAAAGAAAACTTTCTATAATTAGAAAAGTGGATGACTGAAATGAATGATAACAGCTCATTTGAGTCTCCTACAAGTTTTACACTGCTGTGGTCTGTGCAGCCTGGAAAGGCTTATTAACCTAGGTGCCATTCATTAACATCACATTCTTCATATGCATTTCTGTATTGGCCTCCCTGCATTTCAAATCCTGCAACAATTACACAGTTATCAAGGATTAAGGGATCCTATATTTAGGAGCCGTTACAGAGATAAGCAATTATTTTCAGGATTGAAACAAATTCAAATTGGACTCACTCGTGCAAGCTTGTTCTCTTAATGATTATATAATTCCATAGACTCGCAGCAAAATATCGTTAATTGAGATGAATAAAAATGACCTTGATCCTGTTTCTTCTGTGAGCTAATAGATAAAATGATATGACGTTGTAAAAAAATCTTTCAAAGATCAGCGACAGGAAAAAGCAAGGATCATCTATCATTAGAATTATTATCTACTAGCCAACAAAGCATCAACAACTGGCACTACATTCCAACTTATAAATTGTTGTCTGTGCGAGCCAAGCTTTGAGTCAGGGGTCAGCTCCCTGTGTTATGTTTAAGATGAACTCCGTTGTTGCCATAACAGCACCGAGAGGCTTGGCCAACGAGTTCCCTCTTCCTGAAATAGCCGGCAAAATTGTTTAGACAGATAACTGGGAAACTGGCTGCTGGCCATAGCATGGCCCAGTGCCTCATGGGATATTAAAGGCAGCCTAAGCTGAGGCAGGTCTGCAGTGAGGGGGATAGATCCTTGAACCAGCATGGCACATCTCCCTTAATCAGTGCTTCGAAATCAGCTGTGCCTTCCCGTAATTGGCTTCATTTCAATGCCAGGATGTTTCCATTTGCTATTGAATTAGTGCAGCGATGGGCAGCTGTGAGGTATGTTGTAGGAACACATGAAATCACACTCCGTCCCACATTGCATTTACGCGCAACCACAAGGTGGATGTCTGCAGAGGACGCAGGGGGGATGTTCAATAAAAGCTTTTTAATCCAGGAGTGACGACTCATTTGTGGCGTTCTCCTTTTAAACTCTGTCTCTGCTCCTCTGTCCGTGTGCCCCGCCTGGCCGGCTGCTGGTAGATAAATATCAGCTCCTCTGGCAGCGGTCTCCATGTACATTTCCCCAGCGTGCCCATGGGCCCCTTGATGAAAGCCATTCGTCACTGCTATGGGATGACCTGTCTGCACTGACCACCACGCACCTCCACCCTGACCACCAGACTGTGAAGGGGATGTCTCCATGAGCACCCTCACACACCACCAAATCATGATTTAATGGGTTTAATTTACAGTGTCTTGAGGGCTTATCAAAAGGTCAGCTGCGGAGCACTGAGACAAGTTTACGACAAAGCTACGCCGGACTAGGCTATGACCCTCCGATTTGGGGAATGCTGACACATTTGAAACTGATGTAAAAAAATGTGATTACCACTGTAAGTTCCCATCCGCGGCTTCGCTTTCTCTGGAAAGCAGAGCCGCAGTTCTTCTGTCATTGTATCCCCGGGGACGTGACAAGAGAGAATGATGTGAAGCTGAGTGAGATTAATGTGTGGTAAATGGAACATGTGCTGGGACGACAGTGTGGATGAGGAATGATGCCTCTGCAGGAGATGGAGGTTGACAGGCTGAAACAACATAGTTGAGAGGAGTATATTCCCATGAATATTCCTTCAAAATAATTACCACATGGAACTGTTAACAGGGGATGCAGGGCGAGCAGCGTCGGGAGGCGTTTGATGCAATGTGCTGTAACATTTTATCACAAAAGTCACACCGAGAGTGGTCTAATTGAAAGTGATGAAATGGTTTATTAAGCAAGACTAGGTTAGCCAGCAATGTGCAAAACAAATCCCCATGCAGGCTTTAACTGTTGGGGGCCATCAGGACCAATTTATGGCTGTCATCATCATCACTTGAAGTAATGTCATTGGAGGGCATATGGAATTGTAAATCCTGTTCCCAGGTTCCTCGTTACTGTAAATGTTCCTCCTACACAGGCAATCAAAGCAATAATTCTTGTAGCAATATGCTCCTCCAGGTCAGAATGAGAGCGGGGATGCACAGCACATGGAAGAGGAGGCTTTAATGAAGAAGAATTAGATAGAGTTTCAATGCATTTTGGGTTTGTGAGTATTTGTGAGACCAACAAATCCTGCAGAACGTGTGCCTGTGTGATCATAAAATGCTAACCGGGAGATGCTCTTTCATCAGTCTCGTGGTGACTTTAAAGCAGTTTTGATGCATTTTTTCGGTGATCACAGGGGAGCAGTGCAACACGCTGTAATCACACCCTTCACATACAGGTTTTTATCACCTTAAATAGCTGATGCAGTAAACATGTTAGCTAACAGCTGCGATTCCTCAGATCAAGCAGATGCATTAGCAACATTAGCATTCATTGCTAACGTAGGGCTGATATTCTATTAGAAGGAGAAAAGGTCTGATAAATAAAAACATAAATTTAGCGCATAGCAAGATGGTGAGACGTGGTAATAAGAAAACATTTTTTTTGGAAATGTTTATTGACCAAGGAAGGATACTTCTTGTTTTTGGTGGTTTGGTCACTAAACACCACATTTAGTACTAATACAGTCAACTTCATCTTGTTCTCTCAGGAAGAGTTATGAGTCTATTGCAGAATACTCATTCCACTAAAATCCCTCCACGAATCAGAAAGATTGGCCACATGTCTTCCTGTCCGATTTGTCAGTTGCCTCATAAGGCATCACTTTAGATAATAAGTGGAAAAAGCCCCAAAAAGCCGGCTATTATATGCAAGTTCTCTGTTCTCCGGCGTTTGATCAGCCAGATTCGTTTTTTACTTTTTCAAGTTGCCCAGAGAGCTGTACAGATTTATAGGTGAGAGACCACATCAAGGATAAATCAATGCTGCTTTCAAAACAAACCTTTCTGGAGGCAGCTTGAAAGCATCTCAGTAGGCAGGAAATAGAAGTTTGATCGGTTTCGAATGGTCCTTGAAGCCTCGCTGCCATGCTGGACCCCCTCTTGAGACGGCATTTCACCTGTTTCGATTGCGTTCTCTCTTCCCCTTCTTTTATTTGTAAGTCTGTCATTATGCTCTTGGTAGTCAAATCTCTCCGGCAATTCCTTGTGTCTGTCCCTGGATACAGTTCGTCCCTTTCATTTCCTTGTGTTGACTCCTCATGTGACCTTCACTGCTTCTGGAATTTCAGCTTTCTGCCTTTTCCTTGTTTGGATCGTTTACCTCTTTTTTCTGTCACTCTGTATGTTTATGGACTTTTGTCAAGTGTCTGATTGACTCACTTACATTCGGAACTGATACCTTACCTCCTCTGTGCTCCTGCAATCAATTAATTTCCCCCGTTTGTGTCAATATAGGTCGGAAACACCGAGCCTGTCATCATCCCTGCCAGCACCTGTAAAGCTATCGAAGACATGCCGAATCTTGTTAGTTTATTCTCCCTCAAAAAACCCAAAGTGTAAAAAACAACAACCTACATTTTCACAGAGTGTCTGCTGGTTGCCCGGCAACCACACAGATCAATACAACCCAAGGAAGTCATAATGTCAAACTATACCTTTAAGATGTGTTTTTCTTTCCCCTTTAAAATACTACAAACACGACTGGTTAGATTGACAAATTAAACAACTCATTACTGTCTTGTTTTTGAGACTATCAATGTCACAAGGCCTTAACCGACAGATCAACGAGTCAGTAGCTGTTTCGCTTTAAGGACTTATTGTACACAGTCGCTTTAGAATGAGGAGTGAAGGTTCATTCTGGATCTTGAATGGGAATCAATCCTCATCATAAAAGGTTGCAAGCTTGAGTACAAAATCAGGAATGAATGAAAGAATGCTCCACAGACAGGAAGTCAAAAGATAGTAATAAATTGAATTATATCATATGAAATAGTAGAGAAGCTCACATATCAGTATCCCTCTACATGATAACTCCAGCTTTTGATGAAGAAGCCGATATAGTCGGGGTAGTAAGGTGATCTCAGGATATTCATTGGTTATTTAAGATAAAGTTGTGTCTTTTTTATCTTTTCCTTTTCCTTTCCCATGAAACACCAGAGCAGCTGGTGACAGCATGGTTAAGTATAGTATTGTTCTATGTTAGGGGGAAGTGCGTTGACTCATTAGAGACCACCCAATTCAGTCAAGTTTAATATTCACACTGTCAGTACACACATATGTTCCTGGTTTATATTCTACATTGCTGTTTTATTTCATTTGCTTCAAAAAACAAACACACCAGAGCTTGTTTTTGCTACTTCGTACCGGCGTCCCTTTTTTTTTTTTTTTCCTTCTTCTTCTTTGTCTTAATTCTAATCTTAAAAATAAATGAAATTCCTCTGAGATGCTGGAAGCACATCTGCAGCCCTTCACAAACACCGAGATAATGAGGTTGCTAAAGAATAGTAAAAAAAAAAAGAATAAGAAAGAAAGAAAAGTTATTTTGCAAAGAGGAGTTCCTCTCGGGCAGTTGAGGCTGGTGTGTGTATATATAGCAGAGCAGCCTTGCTTGTGTAAGGGGGTGTGCATGCTGATGGCCATCGATCGAAACAGAAGGTGTTGTCTGGCACTTCAGGCCATTCACACAGACTCCTGGCTTTGAGTGCAGAGTTATATTGACAACTTTGCCAGTTTGTAATTAATAGGAATCTGCTGTTGAGCTTGATGCACCCTGTTTTTTTTGGACGAAAGAGCCAGTTTGTAGACGACTCGCTGCAGAAATATTATCACGACTCTTTCCTGCGTGAAGACAAAAGGACCTGATGAAGTACAGAGGTTGGATTTATATTTGAAATCTTTACCCAGGGTTTCACTACACAGCCAGTTATTTGATTTGTCCTCCTCATCTGTGAACCACCTGTTAGTTTACTGAGCTCCTTCTCGACCCAGGTCGTCGAGCAGCGATGCTTTGTGACAGCCCTCAGCGTCCGCCCTGACCATAACCATTTAGTCCACATCTCAACCAATGCATGGATACACTATATACTGACATACAACATTAGAGTTGTAAAGCCTGCTGTGTCTCACATAGGGTCTGTGCATCGGTACAAGAACATGTTGGTTCAAGGCGAGATCACTATGTAGGATTGTAATAGAACTGGAAAATTAAATAGTTGATCAACAAAAAAAAATCTGGTTTCTTTATAACTGACTAACAAGTCAAATAAATAAACAGTCAAATGGGTTTTGCCAGATAATAAGCAAAATAATAAAATTACTGTGGGATCTGGGAGACAGCACACTTCTCACTTTTACTATTAATTATGAATTATTTTTATCCTATTACATTCTATTACAAATTGATGATAAAATTGTTGAACTAGATTATATAACACATGTTCTCCAAACTGACGTTCAACACAAAAATCCCTTTGACTTTGTGCTTTCAGACCTTCAGGAGGAATGTAAAAGGTTTCCTATAAGATATCATTTCACTGATATCAGGAAGTATGTGATGGTTAAGATTATTACCTCCATTCAGCAGCCTGCAGCTCGCAAGTTTCCACATGATACTACTTCTCCTGCTCTTGTCTCTGTGTTCACTGTTCCACCATTAGAAGACAGAAAAAACTCGTGTTCGCAACCTGAAAACTTTCTCAGTCTTGTAACAACTTTAACCCTGCCCCATTGGCGAAAGTGAGGCTGTGAGGAAAACGGTCATCAAAGCCAGACAAATTTACACCTTAGCCAAGTATCATGAGTCCTGCAATTTCACACAGACCCAGTTTTCATCCACAGCAACACCAGGAAAACAGCCAAGTTTGCCACTTTCCAGATGGAGGCTAAGCTTTTGAAAAGCGACGAGCTCTAAAAGTTGCATCTCACTGTTTGCACTCGAGTGTTTACAAAAGCATTGATTTCTACACCTGCGCTTGAGTCCTTGGATACGGACGTACACTAGATACAGTATACGGTGTCACACATCAATCCGCATATACATCTCACTCGATATGGATTTCTGAATGAGTCATGAGTGTCTCAACTATTTCCAATGTCATCTGGTGTTGAAATACCTCCAACTATTTCTTCTATCACCCAGAGTTATTTTTAAGATTTCCTGAGTTCTCCGAGCATCATTGTGTCGAGTTGAGAGTGAAGCCTGCAGATACACTTGTAGGTGGACAGGAGAAAAAATGCAGGATGGAATTTATGTTTTTTTTCCCACAAGCTTGTTTACACAACTCAAAGTTGAGTCTTCTTTTTCCTTCATGTCCATCAAGGCATTCCACAAACACACACACACACACACACACAGAGAGGCACGCTGCACATCTCGCTATGTAGCGGCTTCTTCCTCAAATAGAAAATGTGCACTAAAACATGACAGCACTGGCGGCTAGTCTCAGAGAGCAGCCCCACTCTCTCTGGCCTAGATTCTCTCAAATCCGCTCTGGAAGTGCCTTCGTCCTCAGCTGCACTGCCAGCCCGCCAGAGTGAGTGAACAAGCCATCTGGCTGCACAGCTCATCAAATCCCAATCTGTGTTAATTTGAGTGTTATGGGCCATTGTTTATTTTGGAGAGAAAAAAGATGACGGAAAAAAAAAAAAATCCCCCACTCACAGGATTAATAAACCCCTTTTGTTGTTAATTCCGTGCAAAGTTTTGAAATCAAAGTTTTTCGGGAGACGTGCAGCGTGCCAGGTATACTGTGGGGCTGACATGCTGACAGTTAGATGTGTCTAACCTGGCAAAATAAAGGTTTAATATGGCTACGAGACAATAACATGCCTCTCCGTCAAACTGTATAAATATTGAATTTGTGAGAATTTTGCTGCATTTGTGACAAACACTTGGTGAAAACATGTCGTTATTGTGGAGGATTTCACTAACTATTGCATCACTGTATCAAAAGACACAACTGATTCATATAATAATAATAGTCATCTACATATCCATTGTAATATATACTGTTTATATGGAAAGTCCGAGACAGATGCACTTCAGAACTTTGTCTCAGTTTACGGAGGAAGTAGCGGAAGCCACATCTCCTTTCCTTTGTATCTTTATCCCCCCCGTCTCCTCCTCTCTCACTCACACACACGCACGCACACACACATGCCACCCACCCTGACACATGGTGTGTTATGCAATGGGTGATGCCTAATTACCACTGACATCGCGGAGACTGTTCACTGCGAAATTAATCATGACACAGGCGTCAGCTTTTGATATTTTTCACCAAGTGCTCTGCGTTCGCACCAGCCGCTGAAATTAATAAACCAAATGCACACAAATACTGATTAGACACCGACACTGATCTCTCTATATCAACCAAGGCGCGTTACAGCCAAAAAAACAGGTGCCACACGGCGGAGATAAGTACAGTTGAAGAAGCAGAAAAGAGAACTTGAAAGTGGCAATTAGCGAGGAGGATGTTTATTGTTTTGACTCCTGGGAGCTGCAGGCCAGAAAAGATGGAAAATAATGAAATGTTTCATGGATTATAACTGGATCTGCTTACTATTTCCCAGCAGTTGTGGGTCCACGGTTGCATGCAAAAAGAGGCTACAGTGTTATTTATAAATCATAGCATTGTACTGGAAAGCGAGTACAGTATATCCAGTGATGCAGAACACAAACAGTTGCTCTTCAGATAGCAGGAAAAAAAACCTCGCTGCAACTTTATTATTACAAATAGATGAACTGAGACTAGAGAAACACAGCCCGCCCGTATCTGGCATAATTAATGTGACATGCAGCTCATCAGTGCACAAACCCTCTACAGGAGCTTCTTGCTCATTTTCTAGAGTTTTTTCTGCCTCGGTGGCAAATGATCACAAGCGGAGCAGTCTGGGACGGGAGGCAGGCTAATGGATCTGACATCTAGCTTTTCCTTAAAATCCACTTCAGATATTCTTTTTACCGCTCATACATACTGTATGTATACAGTATGCATATATGAAAGTATTCTGATTATCTTGATCTTCCACAGGCTTCACAGTTGTTCATTTGGAAAAACACATTTTGTTCCCTGACAGAATCGAGAGCTATGAATAGTGTGCAGGGTTGCTGTATTTTTTAATTGGTACAGAAATGCCTCGTGTTTTCCACCGCAAAGTGAACCATTGTGTTATTTTAAGAGTCTTTGGTGTCTCTTCGTGTATATACCTTCGGGTGATTTCAGCCTTTCGTACCTTCGCTCCTGTATTCAACAAATCTGGCCTCCCATCTGCTGTCAGGCTGCAGAGGGTCACTGGGTGCACGGGAGAAAGAGTGCATGGAAAGAAAGAGAGAAAGGGAAGGGAAAGAACAAATGATCCTGTTCCCCTCCCTCTATTTTAATATTTCCTACTTTAATTCTTGTTTTTTTCTTCCTTGATTGATGTTACTGTATATAATTTATGCAGGCTCTCTCTGCTTCTGCCAGCTTGGAGGAGGTGAAGATGACAGAATCTATATTATTCAACACGACTGCTAATTTGTGGTTGTGGTTAGTAGTACTCTTATTATTAGTATTTATTATTAGTACACATTTTAATGTATTCTGAATCATCTACGGTGAAACTACACTGAATTCCTCCGACGCAGGAATTGAATTTAAAGAGAAAAAAAGGAAAAGAAAGCCAAAACACAAGGATACACTTGTGTACTCGTGTAAGATCCAGATACGCATGCAAAGAAGGAGAACTCATGGAAGAAGTGTCAGAAACACCCTACACAAACACATTACACACATACACACAATATGAGATTGGTTAAGTTTGCATTTCATTGTAACTGAATAAAATATAATAGCATTTGAATCTCTGTATGTTGTGACACGTACCATCATCAAAAATCTCCTGTGATTTGGATATTGGACCTGGCCAATCAATTATAGTTTGATTAATTGTGCCCCCCTAATACAGGCGCTGCTAAAGGGCACCGGAGAATTCCCCGTCATACATCATAGTTGGTTCAATATTCAAAGCCCAGATGATTAAAACGAGATGAAAATTTCAGATGGGATTATTGCTTCATTTCTATATTTGTTAAAAAGGTCCATGTCGTGGTGGAATCACATGCACGGGTGTGTGCGTGGTGTTTGACAGACAGAGCAGCAGACAGTAACCTTTATAAATGACACACTAACAGCTAGACGGTGCAGCCGCATGAAGTCAGCTGTTCTAATCCGCTGCTGCCCTGTTGTCTGGTGTCCCTCGTCTGCTGTGTCGCTATATTACATCGCAGGCGGAGTGACACACATCGGCCACTATTCTGACATTCTCTTTGTCTCAGGCCGTACCTGCCTTCCTCTTTCAGCTGGTGTCAGCATCATGAAAGAGTGCTTCAGGGGAGGACCACTGATGTCTGCACATCAGTGGCATTGGACCCTTACATAACTCTTACTTATTAATGATACATTAATATGTACGTAGCACTTTAATGTCGTAGCTGGTGGAGCCGGAGCTGCAGTAGACAACAACTCATTCATTAGCCCCTTTTTGGAGCGTTGATGATTAAGAGCCTTTCGCTTAAAAAGAGCATCAACAGGAGTGAATGGACGTCCAGATAAAGATCAGAGGCCGCTCACATCATCAAACACCATCGTTGGACTGGGACAGGCGTTGAGTCTGAAATATAATACTAACATGAGTGAATATGCTTTGGGAAAACAAGTATCCCACAATGCAATGCTGCACATCATTGGTCACATCGTTGTATAGATATCTAGGTGACCTGCGTGCAACCGGCCATTAGACACTCAGGAAGTGAGTGAGCAGCGGGTCTGAAAAGACGCATTCTGCCGTTTGGAACTTTAGAACCTTTGGAAAGAAAGTATGGAACTTTAGTTACTTTGGTCAAGTCATCGCCATGACAACAGAAACGCTCCATTCAAAGATCAAGACTGTGACATACAATGGAAAGCTCAGGAAAGGCACAATGTTACGTTGTTATTTCAGGGATAAACTGTCCTGCTTCACTTTAAAGTACTGACATATACTGTATATAGAGAGTGTAAGTATGCTACATACATCCAAACCAGTGTTTCAAGTTTAGGGAAGTGATTTCTCTCGGTTTCAAAAAAACAACTTGTTTGTCGCCCACTGACAAAAAAAAAAAAAAAAAGTAGAAGCTGCTAAAACTAGTTTCCGATTCAAATAAACCTCTAGTGGATGTAAATTCCTTATTCAACAATCCTTTTGAAATAATTGTATAGCTCCAATCTGTTAGCCCCGACACAGCCACGCCAAACTGCAGCCAAGTGAAATCCAACACGGGCGACTTTTCCTCAAATACTGTCTTTGATGAAAAAAACATCCACAAGCTGCCAGTCATGGCGTCATCTGAGCGGGCTGAATGGACATAAGCTGTTTTATATTTATCATTTCCTTTAAATTCATGACAGTAGCTTGCATCACATTCATAATTATTGCATATATACATATATTCCGACAGTACACGCGCCAAACTAACCGCACGGCGCTTTGGCATCTTGATGCTGCAGGACGGGGCGAATGTTTGCAAGCAGACACCAGGAATATCAATTCATAATGTACTTGACACAGTTTTGTTGAACACATAATTTAGTGATCATTTCTCTGCATGTTAATAATCTGATCCAAAGTCAGGCTGTAGCCTATACGCGATGTTCCCACTGAATATGTATTCCCTCCTACTACACTGGGGGTAAACATGTTATTTAATTATCGACATGTTTTTTAACAGTTATCGCCCGAGCAGAATGAACAAATCCCAGGTGGCGAGCACATAGTACGAGAGACTTTCTGCAGGGAGGCAGGGGGACGGCATTTCATTCAGCATTTAGTTGATACGTGACATCCACGTCGTGAGGCAGCTTAAGGTGACTACGATCTGTGTCAGAAGTGGGACTGAAGAGGGACAACATTGTTCTTTTGTTGTCTCTCTTAAGAGACATAAGAATTGACTTACATGCAGCATCTCTCCCCCGAATATACTACCAAAGTGTACATTGTCACACTGATGCATTCACACTTGAAGAATTCTGTACGCGATTATAATTAAAATCTTGCAAGCTGGTTCTTCTATTTCTATTATATTACACTGTGGTAGCAAATTAAAAACCAAGCCTGGATATCATGGCGTTGATCATAATTGAAATATGTTTTGTGTATTTTCACCTTGGGCTTTTTTTTTTTTTTTTTTTACAATTGGCTGCAGAGTTCACATATGGAAACATGCTAGTTCCCATAGCAACCATTGTTCAATTCAATAGCATAATAGGTCTGACCTTCATAAGCAAGAGTCTAACCATCCAAATGTGATGTTATTCAGTCTCCGAGGCAGATATTTATTGGGTACATGGAGATAAAACTAATGCAGTAAAGTACAGCAGCCCGCCTCATTTATATGACTTAGGGGTTGCCAAAATAATAAGAATACTGTTCAGTCGAACCCCAGTAGAGTTCAACAGAACCACAAGTTACAGCCTCCAAAAGGACCATTGAAATTAATCACTTTACTTAAGAAATATTCAATAAAAGCTGCTCATCGGAGGAGGATTCATCACAAGGATTGACATATTAGGTGTACCTAATATATTGGCAAACTAGTGCACCAGCCTCAGACTCATTAAATGAGACCACGGTTTCTTAGCAAGTGTTACATATTCCACAGAAAATGATCCACCGTTTTAAACAGGCACATTTAGGGACAATAGGACAGTGATGCTTTCACAGATGGGCTCAAGGTTGCCACATATAAAGTAAGAGGCATCGTGTGTGTTGGTGGCGATACGTGTGTGTTTATCTTCCCCCTGGCAATTTATCATGTTACTGGACATTTGAGCAGAACGGTTTGTGGCAGAAACACCCAGGTATGCTCCTCAAAGAAGCAGGATATCTGTTACAGCTGCAAGAATAAGTATATTCATATCAACTCGAATGAATAAGTGCAACCACAGTGACAATTAGCATCCGTTCCTCAGCTCAGCTGAGTGTTTTAACATCTTTCGGCTCATTGTTTGTGTTTTATGCCCGGTATTTTAACTGTTTGGGTTTCGTCATATTGCTCTCAATTGTGCTGTTTCCACAAGCAGCAGGCAGCTGTTTTCATCAAAATGCCCTAAAAAGATCCCGCACTTTAGATTATATTCCCAGCGTCAAATGGCAAAAAAAATTAACTACTGGCCGGTGAATACAGTCATGAAGCAGCGGATGATCCATCTTCCTCAGGAGTTGGTTCACAAACAAAACTGAGGGAGAAGGAACATGACTATTGGGGATGTTTTGCATGAAGGAGCAGACTAATGTGTCCACTATGTGGCGCGAGAGAACACACGATGACTATACATCATGTTGTATGGATGTAAGTCAAGTGAAGACAACAAAAAATTGGACTTTTACCAAATATTTGCAATTTCGGGCCAAGTGGACAATTTAGTTACAACAGCTTCCTGTTACATGGATGATGATGATGATGATGATGATGATGATGATGATGATGATGATGATGATGATGATGATGATGATGATGATGATGATGATGGACCTCCTCGTTGATTAAAACTACAGGTACCTCTGTTATTAGCACACAAGATGGGGAAAGGGTCGTCTGCTGAGTTGACAGGTCTCACCTGTTCCCACTGGGAGCAGCATGCACCTCTCTGTTACACCTTTTACCTTCTCAGCTACAACAAATGTTGCCTCCTACAGTATGTGTCTAAACAGGAAGGAGGGTCTGCTCCTAATCATAGCAATACCTCACCCGAAAGGATTTGCCCTCTTTTTCATGGGGCTATTTTTAGTAGCAATGTATGCACAGTGTTTTCAAGCTAATGTGACCACAGCTGATTTGACCTCGGACCTCCAGATTCAGCGGATTTGCCTCCACTTCTTCCCACTGAAGGAGTCAATTCTTATTTGTTTCATATCAGCCGTGCTCTGCTGTCAGTCTGCAAAGTTGTTACCCCCCCTGTCACAGTGGAAAAAAGGCTGTGATGCAAACTTAAATTACATTTGCTCATGTCGTGTTTGACTGGCACCCATTATGTGCAAGTAGGAGCTGCATGACCCCGGGGATGGGAAATGTCAGTTGTACGTCAAGTCTGCTTTTTCTGAGGCAGGTCCACATTCATGGGTGATTAACAGGCAGATCAGGGAGGTGGGCAGTGTTGCTTGGATGACTTTGGCTAACTTAAGTGCTGTGGCTTCACATGGGTAATAGCTACAGGCTGGCTCAGAAGAGCCGAGAGGGGCGATGAAGAAAAAAAAAACATTCAAATGAATCCAATGTGCGCACTTGTGAAGCCACGTGAAGCACAACAAAATGTGACTCGACTGACTGACAACTCCGGAGATTAAACTGATTATTGGATGTTGCTGGAGTAAAACCAAAGGCTGTGGTCACATCAGTGCTCGGAGATATCAGCAGTAAAATGCGAAACAACAACATAATCAAAGATAGAGTCACAATTATTCTTCCTGATGACAGATAAACAAAGACACTTTCTTATTAGTACGTCAAGGACATAATCAGCAAGATGCTGTTGACATCCAACCAAAGTTCAGGAGACAATGGCTGTCTGCTCTTCAGCAAATGTGGGTGCACATCCCATTTATCTATTATACTAGTAGTTATATCTTATTCTATTCAGTGGTGTATTTTCAGTTTAAGGACAGCTTGAATATCTGCACGAGTGTTTAAGCTCCAGAGCTGCAGAAGAAGCAGAACTGAGAGAAAAATATACATTTGTAATATGTGACTGTTTGCTTTAAAATGTTGACATGGCATTTACATGTGTAAAGAAAACATTGGGACCTGTTTAGGATTCGAAACCCAAAGTTTCTGACTTGCTCGACACTTGCCTGTCTTGTCTCAGGACTTGGACATTGACAATCTCGACTTGGGACTGTTATTTGCATAAAAATGCTCACAGCTCTTTGTAATTCAGAGCTCTCGCTGCCTTTGTGAAATGACGAAGAAGATGCAGAAAAAAAAACTACTCACAAATGCTGTAATGTCTTCAGTCTTTGGGGAAACTTCTCTGGACGTCTGTTTTGCTTGTAATGATATTTTATCTGTCGAATGGTAAATAATATATTTATACCTTTAAATGTTACTCAAAAGCACTTTACAATGTAGACCTATTCACCCATTAACACTCACACACACATTCATACATTGATGGTGAAGGCTGCCACTGCAAGGAGCCAACCTGCTCGTCAGTGTCTTGCTCAAGGACACTTCGACAGTCCCTGGAGGAGCATTCATTAGTAAATCAACTGTGTTTACACTTTGGATGACCAGAAGGCAAAAAAAAAAAAAAATTAAGAGAGAAATTCAAATCAGTTTTGAGCACATTTACTTTTCTTGAAGTTGTAAGACAAATAAATGATCAGAATTGACCACTCAATTGATTTGAACAGCAACAGAAATATTGCTCCACCTAGTGGAGGCAGCAGGCTGTGGTGTTACAGGGCGACTTGATCTGACTCTCACAGCAGCAGACTGTCCCTCCATTCTACACTCGCAGGATTTGAAGGAACTACATCTTGTAAAAGTGGGTCTCCTGGGTCAAAGATTGACCCCGCGCGTGTGCGCGGATCTCACCGGAAGTAGCGCAAAACGTGGAGAAAAGACAAAAACCAAAAAAAAAAGGCACAATAAGTGAAGAGGATATTTGATGTGACGTTAAAATAAAACTAACTTGTAGGTGTGTTTTTAACAAAAGTCCGCTGTTGTGTTGAGAGTTTCTCCCAAACACTGACAGTCGGTGCCCTATTTCCAGACAGTTCTGTCTACCTGCGCGCGGAGCCCCTCCCTCTCCCCCCCCCCCCCCCCCCCCCCCCCCCCCCCCCCCCCCTCC
>CAAKHC010004546.1:4629-16349 GCA_901007825.1 Macroramphosus scolopax | reverse complement strand
TGTAGGTGTGTTTTTAACAAAAGTCCGCTGTTGTGTTGAGAGTTTCTCCCAAACACTGACAGTCGGTGCCCTATTTCCAGACAGTTCTGTCTACCTGCGCGCGGAGCCCCTCCCTCTCCCCCCCCCCTCTCCCCCCCACCCTGCTTGGAGTTTGTGTTGCACTCGTTGCAGTGGGAGGGTCCATGTGCACAGAATGACGTCGCTCTGACTGCAAGTCCGACCGACTCCTTCGTTTGTTTTTATTACTCTTTTTATCCGGGGGCCCAGAATCGGCAATCTACAAAATTCCGGCCATAATGTGAGATAATCCGCTGCTGTCGTCCGACTCGCCTCTGTCGTTCGTCCTGTCAGCAGCATTGGCTCGCGGCTGAGGATTACTACTGATAATACGCAGTAGACTTCTCCAGTGTCTCAGCTGTCAAACTGAAAACTATGCACTGGAAAGAGTAGACAGGACACATTCATTGGCTTTTATTGACTTTGCTTCGCGTGTCTTTTCTCCCTCTGTCCTTTTGGATTATCGCTGCCCAGCAACACAGCCACCTGACAACTCTGAATGTCGTAATTCAGGTAAGGAAGGACAGAGCTCCGTGTTCGCCTGCACATTTTTTTTTTTTAATTTCGCACTGGCTTTTTTTGGAGATGGAAAGGAGAAAAAAAAAACTCCTCTATCGAGTCGGAAAAGTGAATACATGCATCTGTGGTGTTGTCACTGTTGGTGAGGGGTTGGATTTCTTTCAGCTGGGACCGTTACCCATGTGTTCGTGTGCCTGATAAAAGTCACCGAGAAGTTGGTCGGTTTTATGTACAAACCGAATTACGAGATGTATCTGTACGCACCTGTTTAGAGAGGCTGGAGCTGCCTAATTCTGTCTGAAATACGACTTTAATTAGTCTTTTAATTGCACTTAGTAAAAAGGTATTCTGCAAAAAAAAGTGACTTGGAACAGCAAAAAACAACACTGTTATAAAAATCGTGCTTTATTCAGTCTGCGTAGACACAAACAAAATGTATGCAGAGAGTTGCATGTCCTACAGACACTGGACACTCACTACAGGCGCTGCAGAGACTGTGGAGAGGAATTACCAAGCTCTCTTTGTATTTAGTGTTATTTTTTTTAGGATGTGCAAATACGTGGAGAGTTCTGCAGGATGACCAGAATAATTTAAACTGGGATTAATTGGTCGTTTTCATGCGAAATAAATACTGAAACAGCAAATGAAAAGATGCCCTATCACTCCAGGTAGTTCTTCTCCTTGTATAATACAGTTGGACGTTTGTTTTTGCGTTTTCTTATAACAGCAGCTAAAACATTTGAAGTTGTGTCGCAGCTCTGTTGTGACCGCAAGAGCAACAACTATTGAGTGACAGCGTTCAGGCCAATCCAGGAGTAGCTAGACGAGGCTGGTGGACTTCTGACTCAGCTGGCCAATAGAGGCGCTAAAGAGGTGGGAATTTAAAAAAAGCCCAGACGACGTCACGTAGACCCATTAACCCCTGCGAGGCACTTTTCTACAAGACTTAACCAGACACACACACACACACACACACACACACACACACACACACACACACACACACACACACACACACACACACACACACACACACACACACACACACACACACACTCACAAATACCCTATTTCCATGTTTTCCCCTGCAATTATGCATATGTGAGAAAAAGGATAATACAAATCTGAATATGTGTAAGAGCACCAATTATATATATTAAATAAAATATATTAAATGTATTACAAATCTGAATCCCTCCTACAGCCCTGCACTCTTTCTTTTTACTTCATTAGGTTAATCAGTGCAGTTTAACTGCTTTGGTATTGTCCCAAAACCATATTTTAAGATTGACTGTCTCATTCCTGAATATGTACTTTAGTCTCGTATGCAGAGATTGTTCAATTCTGGGCTGATACCACTGCTGGTTCTGATGTTTCCTTATTTGTCGTTTTTTATTTTTTGTTGTAATTTGTTTTCGGTCCACAGAAATCTTCATTATGAAAGAAAACAACTGAATTCAAGTTTTTCAGCCCTTCATCACATTATGTTTATAAGTTAACAAATCCAATCATACCACCTATTGAATTTTTTCTTTCCAAACTTGCAGCTGGGCCGGCTGATGTTATCATCACATACAAATAGATAAACATGTCAGCCTGCGCCATTGGTGAATGTCATCTTATTTGCCGATAGCTGATGGCAGTTAAGAAGGCAAATATCAGCTGATACCAATGTTCCGCTGATGAATCATCCCTACAGAGCTGTAATACTTCCCTAAAGGCCGAAACCCTTCAAACACCTGCTACTCAGATATGACTAAAACTATATGTGTGTAGCTACTTTTTTTTTAACTGTTTGATCATTTCTGTCTTCTCGCCTCATTTGCCTAGGTGACTCAATGAGCCTGCAATGGAGACCAAAAGATACCAAAGTTTCTTTGATGGAAGTGATACAGAAAACAGATGGTCTCAGGTCCCCGGCACGATGGAATACTGCTGCAACACAGAGGATTCGAGCCTGAATAGCAGTGATATCCTGATGGACATAGTCAATGTCAGCTGCCCTGCTGGAAGCCCGGCTACTGACTGCAAAGACAACAATGCAAAGAAGCAGGAGCAGCCAATGCTTAGACTCAGCCAGAACCAGCAATTTGTTCTCCCACACTTCAACAACTCTCTCCATGGTCACAAGCAGGAAATGGACTCCAAGGAGCTTTCCAAAACTGTGGCTGAGTCCATGGGGCTGTATATGAAGGCAGACTTTGCCTTTAGCCAGCATGGGGGTAGTACCAGCCCCGGGAAGATGTATCCAGTGTGTGGGCGGCCTTTAGAGGAGAATCAGACTGGTCCCACAAAGAGCCCCAAGTTAAAACCATTTAATTTCCAGCAGCCGAGCACCACTCCCAGAGAATGCAGTTCTGGGACTCCGGTTAGCTCAGCTTCTATGCTGGCCTCATCTCTGTCCTGCAGTCCCCAAACCTCCAGCTCCATCTCCAGTCCTGGGGGAAGTAACAATATGGTGTCGTCTACCACCAGCCCCCCTACGTGTTTTGGACCAGTGTGCTCATCTGTCAATAGTCCTGTTAGCCAGACAAACTGTGTGCCAACGCTGGCCAACATCAAGCGCAGGAATTCAGCTACATGTAGCCCTGTTGAGTCCAGCACAGTGGGCTCGCCACCACTCACCAGCCCGCTCAATGTCATGAGGTCCCCCATGTCCAGCCCGCAGAGTATGAGTAGTGTTAGGTCACCTCCGTCCTGCAGCACTACCTGTAACATTAGGTCGTCTGTGTCCAGCCCCACGGGTGGCAGCTGCACCAGCACCGGCAACAACTGCAACACAATAAGGCCCTCCATCTCCAGTCCGGCCACAGGGGGTACCATGTCTGTCAGCAGCCCACAGAACCCCTCCTCCATTGGGTGTCCAGTGTCCAGTCCTGCCAGTGGACTGGGCTTGGTGCAGAATGACACTAATAGTCCAGAAGCGAGCGGTCTGACCCGAGACCCAGACTTCAAGAACTTTGAATTCCCTAAAGTAGAGATGGTGGACGGAGAGGTGTTCAACGTAGGCTTAGACCAGATGGGCATGGTTAAGTACATTAAGAACGAGCCCGGGACTGATTTCAGGAGCATGTGTTTAGGCAGCTCCAAATGTAATGCAAGTAGCACACCCTTTATCACACAGATTAAGAGTGAGCCAAACAAAACTGAGGGATGTATGAATCAGCAGCCCTACAGTGAGCAGTCACCATCTCTCGGTCTCTTCCCTGCATCTGAGACAACCTATTTGTCTCTGAGGAATAACATTGATGAATACAGTCTTTCTGGTATCTTAGGCCCGCCTGTCTCTATGAATGGGAACTATGAGCCCGATGTGTTCTCCAACAATGTCCTGTCTAAAGGGGTTAAGCAGGAGGCCAGTGATGGCAGCTATTACCAAGAGAATAACAGCATGCCAACATCGGCCATTGTCGGAGTTAATTCTGGTGGACACTCATTCCATTACCAGATTGGAGCGCAAGGAACAATGTCTTTCACGCGGCATGATGTGAGGGACCAGTCCAACCCCTTGTTGAATCTAATTTCTCCCGTAACAGCGTTAATGGAGTCATGGAAATCTCGGCCAGGCATGTCACAGGGGGCACTGTCAGCCAGAGGTGAGGGATACCTGGGTCAGAACTGCATCACAGACAGCATGTCAAGGTAAGAAGCATGAGGACTCTCTATGTCTCAGTGTGTGTCTGTCTCCTCGCTTTATGATATGCTATATTGTTTACTTTTATATTGGTGTGTCTCTCTTGAGTATCACATAGATGGAGGGCCAGTTTCAGACGGACTCATATAGCCTGAAGGGATGTTGCTTTGAGAAGTAAAATAACAACAACAAGGTTTGGGAAAGGCAGCAGGATGCTGGCTGGGGCAACAGGAATTAAAGGACAGGGTCCAGGTCATTGTTGTAGCAGCATGTGATCACAACATTATCTTTGCTGGAGCTACCCTGTGTTCCACTGCAACACAGAGGCAAAGTTTACCTCTTATCTAAAGGCCTGTGTGTAAGTTCAACAACAAAATGTATCGGTCCCGCTGTCGGGAGGTCTGGCGAAGGAGTTGAGTCATGCAAATATCTGTTTTATGGGCCTGAGGCCATTGGTGGCATCATAAATTATGAATGATTGATCACATGCTTTTGTTGCCAAACTGATGAAATAAACAGTTGCATTTGTGAGGGTGGGGGCCCGAAACAAAACAAACAGGCCAAAGGGAAAAATCTATAATAGCAGCCAATCTGGCAAAGTGCAACTTTGACACAGTTGTTGTGCTTCCAATATATTCTGGTGTCCTAGTTGCATGTGAAGCAGAAGGAACCACATAATCGTCAACATAGTTATTAATAGCGGCTTTTCAAAGTACCATAAAACACATGGTAACATTTTTTGAAAACGGAGAGTTTACTGGCTGCGTATTCGGAGCCGATCGGAACGTATCCGCCACGTTGTCGGACCTCGCACTCCTTTTTCTAAATGAAATACTTTATCTATTTATACACGAGTTGTAAAGGATCGGTTATCATGAGTTGGCGCAAGGAGCAGTAAAGAAACACACACATGACTTCCTGCTTACTCGAAAACATTTGATAAGACACTTGCTGGAAGAGAAGTGCAGTTATTGGTTTACGATGATTTGTTGCTCTGCTTTGTTTGACTGTGACAAGTCCCGACCGCATTTATTCTGTGATGTTGCCCAGGATTTTTTGAAACAGGAAATTTATTCGATAAAAAGTTCTGCTTATTGGATTTACAGAAGAACAACTTGGTAGATGTCGCTGATTGCCGTGGCATTTTTCCGTTGTCTGTTTTAATTCCCTTCAGCTCAGCTGTTGTTGTTCAGGTTTCGGGGGAACAGGTTGTAAAAAGTCTGTTTATTACAACAGTGTGTCACCGCTGTATATATTCACGAAGGTCATCCTCCCTGCACTGATTTACTGCAGCTTAAACATACAATGCGAAAACATTGCTCGTGATGGTTTATCGCCGCTTTAAACCTCGTTGTTATGTATCTATAATAGCTTATTGCTTTTATGATGCGATATAAATTATTCAACAAGACTTATCTTCTTTTTAAAAAATCTGTTGCCCGGTTTGGTCACAACTATAATAAACTAAATTGATTAAAGTTTCCTCATGATCAGATTAATTCATAAGTCCTTTTTCGGGAATTCATAGATTATAATATAAATATGCAGAGTAAGAGTGTTGCACTGTGTGTGTGTGTGTGTGTGTGTGACTTTGTCCATGTGTCTGTTTGACCCGATTATCTTATCATCAGTATTTTCTTATGTCTACACCGTTTGACATGTTTGTTCAGTTTCATATGAGCAGTGCACACCAGTCTAGACTGCAGAGCAGATATGCTGTGTGTGTGTGTCTGTGTGTGTGTGTGTGTGTGTGCACGCTACAACATGGTCTGCAGCTCCGAGGAGACTGATACAGTCCGTTACCTTGGAGGCGATCCACGGCAGGAGCCAAAACGATGTTGACGGGATCACTGCCACCTTAGTCCTAATGAGATCCAGCTTATCCCTAATGTCAGACAGGATGTCAATAAGAGGTGGGCCACATGGCAGCCAGCCATGAAATCAGGGAAGCAGACTGACACAAATACACATATGCAAAGGCGAGCGGAACCGCATTTGTGTAAGCACAAATCTACGCACGTCGTCCTCCACAGTGTTTGCATACTGGGCAGCTCTCTTTACTGTAAATCGTGTGTGTTTGTGGCTGCAGCCACTGTAGAGATTACAATTGTTTATACATCTGCTTCTTTTTTTTGGCAGTTATTTAAACTTCTGAAGCCTGATATTACATTTCGTACCATCCGCAGTGTCCGTAGCTCTTTTTTATTTATTCGTCATTTGTGTTTAATTGAATTGAGCCTTGTCCTCTTCTCTGGTTAATTATAATGAGGCTTCAACTTCCTTTCACGGTGCCAGGCTGCGGGTCGGGTTCGGACATCAGACCAGAATCCCTTTCAGAACAGGTCGGGCGCAGATACTTTGCTCTCTGACTCGGTGATGATGTAACCGGAGCCCTCTCTAACGTGCATGGAGGAAGTTTCCAATACTTTGGTGCATTTCCATGAAATACAATTAAATCTTATGAAGTACGAATGCCTTTAATTAAAGCTAAAGATACTTGTCAGTCTGGCACGTCTGGCTGCGTCCCGTTCATCACACATATATATTTGGGCTGTAGGACGGCTGTATGCTGCGCAGGCCTTAATACTCCATTGACAAAAAAATGTTATGTCACCATTTGAAAAGCACAACTAAAACTATTTGATCCGCTGAAGCCTTTGGTGAGTGCAAAATCCCAGTGGCTCTTTTTTTCCTCCTCACTTTGGTTCCCTCTGTAAATGGTTTTAATTAAAAATGGCTGCTCATCTGAGCAGTCTGGATTACTTTGTGCAAAAATGTTTTAACTCAGATTCGCTAGAGAGGAGAGGGGGTGACGGGAGTCATTCTTAGTAGAATTACAGTACTTTGGGATGTTTTCTTTAAAGTCGGACGAGCCGGGTGGCCAGAAAGGAAGCGCTGTACTGTAAATCAGCTGTTTGGATACGAGCTGTACTTTATAATATAGTTCAATGATAAAAACATCTGAGATGAGCTAAATATATAAATAAGGAAATTATAAAATGACCCACATTAATGCTCTGGATTATGTTTGCTAGCTGACTAAATCTCCAAATCTCTTTTCATCCTATTCAGGGCAGTTTTGTTCTGATTTCCACAGTTTCACCAAATATACTTTTTCTAAAACTTATCAAACCCATCGACCTCATGATGGAAAAACTGCAAATGTAACATCATTCTCGTTGCGCTTCAACATGCTCTCATTAAATATTTTCATACCAACAGTTAAAGTGCATTTGGCTGATATTCCGGTTGCTTTACGATTGAAGCCGGAGCCTGCAGATCAACAAAGTGTCTTTCATGAGGAAGCACCACATTTAAGTGAGAATGTCTTGCACTGGACTCTGTCCAACTCTCAATGTTCTGCAAAGGGATGAAAAGCAATACTCCTGAGAGCGCACTAATAGGGCTTTAATTGTATGTTCCTCTACTAAATTAATGGATGGAAATGATTTGATTAATTCAGACACTGCTGGATACTAATATCCAATTAAATCCCAACACCAGGCATGCACAGGGGCTCCCAGTGCATTATGGGTCCCTGACTATAAAGCGGGGCAACTGCTTGTTTGGGTTTCGGATGAGAAGGATGTTAAAGGTGAGGCTGCTCTTGCTGAATCGTCGAGGGTCTCATCTGCCTACACAGCAGACGTAATAACGCTGCAACGATATTGTCTTACGGTGCATGCTAGTGTATCAATTATTCCCATTCTAAACACAACAAAGGTCAGCCTGCAAGACACGATTGGCTCGCTCTGTCTCTGCCCATTTCCAGAGACTCATAGAAGGATTTCCATTTTTGGGAGGTGAATTTAGGACCCAGGTCAGAGGGGATCTCATGGAGTGGGGAAACATGATTGATGAGCAGGTCTGTGGGGAGAGCCAGGAAATAAACAGGCTTTCAAAATCAATCCTCAATAGTCCGATTGACTGCGCCACCTTGTGAGGGTTGCAGGTCTGTAATAACATCCAGAGCGATGCTGGAGATTAACTCCAGAGAGGATTCATTTTAATATTTAACCTTGATGGTAGGTAATTGTTAAGTGAAAGCGATCAAGATCAAGATAAAGGCGACAATAAATATTCACAACAAGCTCACAACCACCGCTGCCTGCGCTGATACATTCCCTCTAAGTGACTCCATAACAAGCCGGGTTAAGGAATGCAAGGTTCACAAAAAGGTGACTCCGGTTGGGATTGCTGATTCGGAGTTGAATGGAGGAGGGCGACTTACTGGGCTGGGCGCTGCGAGGTAACTGGGTCAGGAGGGAGCAGACATCACCCAGCCGGCTACTAATCTGAGTTACGTGGTCCGACGAGGTCTGAACGTTTTCTGTGACATTGTCCGTGATCGTATTGTTACGAGACCAAAGGCAGAACACAGCGACCAAGTGTGAAGAGATTTCTTTAATAAGTTCAGAGATTTGGCAGACTGAGGAAGTGATGGCAGCAGAGCTGATACAGGACCACGGTAAATATACTCTGATGGCGATGAGAGGATGAGTGGCAGGTGTGCAGGCTGAGCAGCTGAGCGGAATAAGCAATCAGGGAAGTGGGAGATCACGGGATGGTTAGAAATGGTGGTTTTGTGCATCTCAGGGTTCCAGCTGTTGAGTATAGGAAGAGATGTTAGGTGTTGTAGTTCAAGGCGAAACATGCTGGGCTGTAAACACAACGTGTTGAACAGATGCAATCATTGAGTCTTCAGAGGTTTGAGAGTCTGGATCATTCTGTAAGTGACAACAAGGTTCTGAGCTTTTCTATAAGTTTGTTTATAAGTCTAATTTATCAGTGAATTGTGGATCTGAATCTTTTTTTCTCTAGCGGAAGCATTTCAGTAAAGAATAGGAAGGGGCCGAGGACGGAGCCTTGAGGGACACCAGATCAACTATAGGCAAGAAGAGAAATGCATCTATGATACAAGAACAGTGGAAAGAGTTTGTCACCTTGTGGAAAGGTTGAAGTCTGTTCCTTGTTACATCAAACTGATCTGCTTCCAGACACTCCCGGAACTTTTTAATATGAATTTCAAAAGGACTTTTCATCAAATCAGATTAGGGGTGAGATAAAATAACACAACAATGGCCTTACTGGTGTTATTGAAACCCTGCTGGGTAATTATTAGCCCACTGAAGGACACTGGGAATCTCGGCCAGCTGTTATTCACCGTGTGTGTTGTGCACTCACTTATCAATTCATCAGGTACAACCTTTTTATTAAAATAAATTGGAAGGACAAAGTATAAATACCTCCTCTCAATATAACGCAGCACAGTTCAACAACACCACAAATTACAGTCTGGGAGATGACCATAAGAGTAAATCAATACCTCTCCTCAACACGTTCAATAAAAAACTGTTATAAAATCCTCATGAAGGGAGGATTTATCACAGGCTACTTTTATTATACTGCAATATTCTTCTCTCGGTGGAGCTAATGAATTGGCAGGTGGTTCCATGTAAAGTTGTTCAAAGGCTGCAGCAGAGACTCAAGTTACAATAAGTTCTATTTAGATTGATTGATAAATCTACAGGTCGTAGCACAAGATATAATATTTTTTAAAATTTAACCTCTTTCAAGTCGACTCAAAATGTCTTCTGCACTTCCGGACAAGCGCATGAATAAAACACCGGAGGACATTTCAAACTTGCCTTTTAGTGGAGCTGTCCGGTCCGGTGGTAAGTGATGAAAATGAGGCTGAGTTTTCTCAGGCAGAAAGCAGCAATGTTTTCACATGGACCTCATGAATAGCTAGTGTAGTAGATAGTGTCTGGCTCGTGAAGAGGCGAATGCTTCTCGCACTGTGACTTAAGATCGAAAATACATTTTTTTTTTTTTTCGGTATGAAAGGATTCATCATGCCCACGGACAGCCTTGAAACATCTGAGCCACTCCGCTGCCTAACTACAGACGGGAGAACGGGCTGAACAAATGAATCATAATGATTTCGTCAATATTTCCTTCCATGAATTGGCATGCATACATCTGTGCATGGAGATTGATGTCAACTGGAGAGAATCTAAATGAATATAAAACCCCTCAATGAAACACATGAATACGTGGAGCCCTGCAGGGATTGAAGGCTGCGGAACTGCAGACTTGAGAGGCCGTTTTGAAAGTGTTGGACCTGCTCTTCTTAAAAACATAAGAAGTATCCCTAAAAAATGAAATGCCCAGTAAACTGTTTCTTCTGGAGATTTAGGCCTGAGCTGCAAGATGACATCTGTTTTGTGGCTTTCTTAGATTTTAATCCAAGTGAGATGATCATATTTGTGGATAATCTTAATCTCAAGATATTCCGACAGGCTCCATCATGCCATTAATCCGGTCTCACATTGTGATACTGACTCATTCTTGCTCACCACCATTGATGGAGGATCAGAAACTTGCTCAACACTTGAGGTTTGCAAGTTTACTCATGAAATTAGATGAATTAATACACATTTGAACCTCTTAAAACCTCCTGATTGGACAGTTGTGAGGTCACTATTGGGGCTTTAACTTACAGGACTTATCTTGAAGTTTAATCCAGTTTATATTTCGTCCAGTTGAACAGCTGACCGGCAGGATTCTCTATCAGACCGGCTGGAACAACCACGGAAAGACATTAAACCCACTTTAGAGACAAACGTGTGATTTCCTTTTTTTAAGCCTGATAGATAAAATTAATTAGTCTTGACAACCCGATATCGTTTGTGCATTAGGGCCTCTTAAAAATTATAATTGGAAAAAGTGTGTTTTGACAAGGAATTTACCAAGAGGAGAATGTTGTTGCTTCCCTTGAAAGCTGCACCGGTTCATTATTAAAATGTAAGAACAATAAAAACACTTGCAGCGATAAACTCACAGTTATTACGCGAGTCTCTACCGAGTGCTACCGGACAGCTTTGCTGCTTTAGTTTAATCTCTGATTACTCCAACATAGACTAGCTGCCCTGCAGCAGGTGAAGTTAGCGACTAGCAGCTAAATAAAACTGTTTCCTCCCCGGAGTTGGTGGAGATTAAAATCAATTAAAGGACAGATTTGGTGACGCCAACGCTTTTATTTAATACCCCGATACTTTAGCTTAGCATGTCCCAACCTCACCAACAATCGTCATATTTAATTAATTTCTTTGGAACCAGTTTAACTCCCCAAACTAGACAAAAAAAAGGTTGAATTCAAAACTCCAGAACGTTCCAGTTCTGATCCAAATAAACCGACGACACCGTTTTGCCGGTTTAGCCACGAGGGTCCAGAGTCATGAGAGAATATCTGCATTCTTCCTCCGGCTTTATGAATGGAAGTGTTTTTACTACTTTGTGCTACTCGAGCGTAGGAGTGAACGCTCACAAAGAATGCAGGGATGTATGGAACAATGATCGGATGCTTTTGCAGCACGGAACAGAAACCGTGTTAAAAGTCTTCACTTTGCCTCTCCCACACACTCAGGCATGCATGTGCACACACACACACACACACATGCATGCACAGAGGAAGAGAGAGACAGAGAGCGAGAGAGAGAGAGAGAGA
>CAAKHC010004545.1:111577-132264 GCA_901007825.1 Macroramphosus scolopax | reverse complement strand
TTGATGAAAACAGGCACTTCTCAAGCACAGTGTTGAAGCTTTTGCTTCTTTCACTAAAGTAGCAGTAAAAATCATTTCTGCAGGTTTAACAGCCATAAAGTATATTAAAAGGTTTCCTCTGCACTGCCCCTCTGCTCCTTACAGATTCGCTCAGAGGGACGCATCCTGAAAACAGAACAAGGTCTTTTGATCCGCTCCTTGCAGTCCTCTGACAGCGGCATCTACCAGTGCACGTCCACGGAGAAGAACTTCAAACACACGCTGGTCAAACTGCAGCTCGTGGTCCTTTCCAGCCGCACAGTGAACAACGTGTTGGTGGAGACCGGCAGCCCCGCCCTCGCTCCGCTGCAGTCCAGTGCCTGGACTCCGAGTGCTGGCCAGTACAAAGACCTGCTGACCATCCTGAGCCAGCCGGAGATGGGCCTGATCAACCAGTACTGCCAGGATTACTGGCAGCTTGGAGACAGCAGCCTCGGGGACAACAAAGCCAAAAGCTTGAAGGAGCTGAAAGAACAGAAGAAGCCTCGCAACCGTCGGCATCACGATGAGGAAACAACTCCAGCCGAGACATGAGGAGCTGGATCCTATCAAACACTCCGAGTCTACCTTTTCACACCATCCCCGAAACACTGCAACCCTCCATGTTGGGGAGTGACACCAGTCGATTCATACAGAAGTCAGTTTCATCATAATGCACAAGACTGATTCTGCAACCCGGAGCAACAGCATCAAGCAGTTTCTATATAACTGTTGGAAAAAAATACACCATATTTATTGTAGGTTGTAAAAAGTAATTCTTTGTACCTATTTAGAAAACATGTTTTTTTGTGAATAGGTAAATCTGTGCAAATAACTGTTATTATAATGTTATTGTTAGTGTTACTGTTTATTACAATGTTGAAATAGCTTTATGTTTGGTGTTCTTAAAGAAACAGCAAAAATAACCCAGAATGGACGTTTGGAGCATCGACAGGTGGAAAAGGACTGACGCTGTTCAGACCACGTCGGATCACTTGACTGCTGGCAGTATTCAGTATCTCTGCTGGGAAGTCGAGTCGCTGATTCAGTGGAACTCTCGAACTTCCCTAAACTTCAGTAGAACTCTCTACTGTGTATAAGGCAGTTTTTTTTTTACAGCAAGATTTAAAGCTGTGGAAAGATGGAACTAGCATTTCATGGGACATGCACGGAGGATAGAAATGCCCGCAGACTGCAGCCGTGACGATACGTCGCAGTCGTACAGTCACATGTGAATGAAAGGCCCGTTGCAGCAGCGAGTAAAGATGGTAGATCGAGTCCCAAATTCTTCCAGAATCATTTGCTGCCAAGTGTTTATTTTGTTTATATGTGAATATCACATCTCAATGTTGTATCCTTAACAAATGTGATCTTTGTGATAAGCTGTTTTTTTTAAAGGGGAAAGGGTCTTTTAACAACACACACAACAAGCCGACAATAACATTGCCTTCTCTTGTCTTTCCTTGGAGATAAAAAAAAAAAAAATTCCAGCAGGCAGCTATGCGTGCGTTTGTGATTTTAGAAAAAAAAAATGATAAAGACAAAGCACCTTCAGTTGACAAAATTGGTGATAAAAAGTTAATAAATCACGTGGATCTGTGGCACGTGCAGTACGCTGAGGCAAAATAACCGAAGTGTCACTTTTGCATTCCTGCCAGTTTCATGCTCAATATTTCAGTGAACGTGTGCGACCATGTGATCAGACCACACTTGATTTGATGACTAATATGTTGAGAACTGGCAGTGTCACCGCATCCGCTGGTTGATAACAAAACCGTTGCAACAGCCTCCTCGTCAGTGGTGTCGCGGTGATCGGCTGCCGTACAGTATCTGCCACAGACCTCACATAAAACTATTTGTACTGAGCAACTTCCAGACAGCAGAAAATGTCACAGGTACAACCACTAACAAAAGCTGATCACCATTAAAACCTGAATGTGGCTTTTCATTGTGCATGGCATGTACAGTGTATGTATGTGGTGTTTGTCTAAAAAAGCTCTGTTGCCGTGGATGTCAGTGAATGTCTTTCCTCTTCGTGGGAATATAGAAATACTATCAGTGACAGACAGACGCGTTCACTCGTTGTTAGGGAAAGTACAGACAGGTCATTTTGAATCCTCTTTCCTTCCTTGTGTTCTCAGAAAATTACAAATTTGAACTATATTTCCGCCGTATACATCTGTTTTTATTTCCTCTGTTCGGCTCTGGGTCATTGAGGTAAAGTAATGAATGATATTGTTATTATAATGACTTGTACAAATGTCCTTTTCTTCCCCATCAATGTTGCCGACTAATAAATTAAAGCTCTATATTTTATAATAACATGTTCTATTCTGTGTGCCGTCGGTGGGCATATAAGCGTGCTCACGGTAGTGTTTTCATTCCCAGTAGTGACTCAGAAGCTTAACCACTGTTGACTCCACAAACCGCATGATGAAGTTAAAGTGATAATAATAAACTTTATTCACCAGAGATTTTTTTTTCTTTTTAAGTGCTTTAAACACAAAGAAACAGAGAAACAACAAACTGTCAGCATAAATAAATCTTGCACTAGTCATGCTTGTACATACTGTACATGTATGCATATATAATTGAAGGGGGGTAGATTAGGATCCTTAACCGGCTTCAGATTGAGGTCAATGAGATGAGTCAGGTGAAACTGAAAAGCTCTTCAGAGCTCACCCTCCAGTAGCCTACAAGAAATACTTATATATTTTTGGGTGTTTTTTGGAAGTGGGGTTCAGGAGTTGGTTTTGTATCTTGGTGATTAGCTGAAGTCGTTGTTCTGGATCAGGTTCGAAAATCTTCTGTTACAGTGGAGACTTGAAAGTTGAGCTTCTACTGGAAGCTTTTTGCAAAAAGCATATATCTCATAACACACTCATCCCCACGTGAACTTTATATTTATTTATTTAGGTCCTGATGTGGGGTAAACCTTTGAGTAAGCAGGTCAGCAGCAACCCTTTTGAGCGCCACGTACTTTTCTTTTAAAGGGACCTGAGAACAGCATAGAGAGATAAGCACTTGAGCCGATGTTCATCTTCCGCTGAGCACAGCAAAGTCCGCCTAAAGGTTAGATTGGTCCTCCACTGATGTATGTCTGCTTCTCCACACACCTCTCCCTCTGCCCTAGAACACCCCTGTCCTTGTGCTCCATTGGCCGTCCTTGGTCAGGTGGGCAGTCGATACCCAAAATCCTTTCCTAAGACAGCAAAATACTCCAACATTCTCCAGTGTATGCTGCAGGCAGTACATGCGTCAGCTGCATAGACTGTACGCGATCAGCTAGGACCTACTTCCGTTTTTCCTGACACTTGGCTTTTGAGCAGAGGGGCCCGAGCCAGGAAAAGTAGGATGGGGGCTGGAGCGAGCGCCGAGGAGAAACGCTCCAAAGAGCTGGAGAAGAAGCTGAAGGAGGATGCTGACAAGGATGCAAGAACCGTCAAGCTGCTGCTTTTAGGTAAAGTCAGTCAGGCTGGCTCAGAAAACTGGAAACTCCATCATCTGGTTACACATATTTAAGGGCCCCATAGTGGTGATGAGGCTATTTTTTCGGCTTTAGTTCGATAGGACAACTGTTTATGGACTGCAGGGCATTCATACAGCTCCTGTAAAAAGTTAGGAGACCTTATTTCAAACTATTCAAATTGTATTGCCTGAAGTACAAATATTGCTATGAGTAGATCATAGTAGGATTAACCTTATCATATATATATATATATGTACTGTTTATATTATTTCATAATTTCCAGACGCACTTATATGACCTGTGCTGAAAACAAGCAACAAGTGTCAGTGAAATGAAGTTAATTGCTTGTGTCATTGAATTTCTAAGACACAATAATAATCACTCTGGGCAATCCCTTGTTAATCCTGAAACAACCAGTCCTCCAACACAAAGGGCTTAACCCTGAAGGACACCGATACCCTGCTGCTGCAATGGGAGGGGGACATTCAAACACAATGTCGCATTTGACAACTAATTATTTTGTTTTGTGAATTTAGGAGAATCTTTCCATTCAAGGATCAGGGAGTCCTGTCCACCAAAATGTCTTTTTTATGTAGAACGTTGAATTTAAAAGACAAGCCTTGGCTGCAGAGTGCAACGTTATACTGTTACAATATCGGTCTGAATAACTGTTGTGTTGTGACGGATATTCTATCTCACTCGATCCTCATAACAATGTAGGTCAGGGACAGGAAATGGTCCCCTGACATCAGCTTTTAAAAAGATTAGACCTGCAGTAAGAAGCGTTATGAGCTCATAAATACCATGAGGTCATCATTGTTATAATGTAAAGAATTATTGATCAATTTAAACTTAAAGCACAAAAACAATCACAAGGAAAATCATATTTGTCCTAAATCCTACACAATTAGAAAATACTGTGGCACAATTTTATGATTTGTTTTTTTGTTTGTTTTGTACGTAAAGACGTTAAACGTGCTCGTCTTCCTTCATACAGGCGCTGGAGAATCAGGCAAAAGCACAATCGTCAAACAGATGAAGTAAGAACTTTTACTTTCCACATAATCAACGTCTCATTTCGTGTCGTGCTGAGCGTAAATCACCCGGCGATTGTGTTTTTTTTTTCAACAGAATTATCCACCAGGATGGTTACTCACTTGAAGAGAGCTTGGAGTTCATCACCATCATCTACAGCAACACGCTGCAGTCCATGATGGCCATCGTGAAGGCCATGAACACACTCAATATCAACTATGGCCACCCTGATCAGCAGGTAATGAGGGCTGAGACACACGGCGTCCACACACTCATCAGGTCGCCCATTCATCACCAAACAACGTGTATGTGTCTGCCTTGCAGGATGATTCCAGGAAACTCATGCATCAAGCCGACACCATCGAGGAGGGCACCATGCCTAAAGAAATGGCAGACATCATCTTGCGCCTGTGGAAGGACACTGGTATCCAGGCGTGCTTTGACCGTGCCTCCGAGTATCAACTCAACGACTCTGCTGGATAGTAAGATGTCTCCTAACAGAGATGTGAAACCAGCATGTGGTCTCATAGTTTGTTAACGATTATTATTCTGTCTCAGCTACCTGAGTGACTTGGAGCGACTGATCCAACCAGGCTACGTGCCCACTGAGCAGGATGTGCTGCGATCAAGAGTGAAGACCACCGGTATCATTGAGACCCAGTTTGGATTGAAAGATCTCAATTTCAGGTGACGACGAAACACGAGTCCGAGCGGTCTTCCAGAATGCCGTTAACTCAACAGCATCAACAGTGCTGAGTGTCATAAAGTTGCTTTTGTTTCACTGCAGAATGTTCGATGTGGGTGGTCAGAGGTCAGAGAGGAAGAAGTGGATCCACTGTTTCGAAGGTGTGACCTGCATCATCTTCATCGCTGCTTTGAGCGCTTACGACATGGTGCTGGTGGAGGATGATGAAGTGGTACGAAATCAAACACATCGGCTCATCCCAAGTTAAAAGCTCTGCATGTACCAGTCTGCACTACCGGTGTCAATCCCAGGCCGTGGGTGTGAAAGCTTTTCATGGGGACAACTTTTGTCTTTCAGAATCGAATGCACGAGAGTCTGCACTTGTTCAACAGTATCTGCAACCACCGCTACTTCGCCGCCACCTCCATCGTACTCTTTCTGAACAAGAAAGACGTGTTCATCGAGAAGATCAAGAAAGCTCACCTCAACATGTGCTTCCCCGACTACGATGGTGAGCTCCTCACAACACGTGTATTTTTCAGACGAATCACTAGAGGGTGTAAAAGCGACAAACCATTTGAATGTGATGCTTTAATGTCTTTGCATTCAGGCCCCAACACGTACGAGGATGCTGGTCAATACATCAAAGTGCAGTTCCTGGACCTGAACTTGCGTAAAGACATCAAAGAAATCTACTCTCACATGACCTGCGCCACGGACACGGAGAACGTCAAATTTGTGTTTGACGCCGTAACCGACATTATCATCAAAGAAAACCTGAAAGACTGTGGTCTCTTCTAAGAGCCACGCTGAGGAACGTGAGTGGAGTTTTTAAACAATAATCAGACCAGGTTTATGTTCCAGCTAACCAGCATGACTTTCTATCTTTTTTTTTACAGGGTACAATCATACATCTTGTCACAACTCCGCAACTCCTCTTCTATTCACAGTGACACCCCCCCCCCAGGAGGACACCAGATGAGAAACTGTCCCCGTAAAACAGCAACAATTCTCTCAAACAACTTGTAGCTTTGATTTTTGGGTCAACTGACACCAGAAAACAGCTCCTAAATCAGAAAACCCTGCAGACGTCGGTCGAATTTTGCGAGGGTTTTTTGCAATCTGTAGTGAAGACATCAAAAGCTTCCCTCTGCAAGAAGTGAATCTGTTTCACTTGCACTAATGTGAACAGACGTAACGGCTCATGTCTCTGTGCTCCAGTAACCGGCGTGTGCAGCCACCGAGCAAACAGGACGGCCATCACCTGCATATGCACTTCAACTTCTGTTAGAGATTGAATAAGGATTAAAAAAGGCTTTTGTGTAGAGAAATTATTTACAACACGCACAAGTCAGACGCAAAACTACGAGCAGGTAATAGAATTCACGGGGAAGTGTCATTGTTAGATGTTGTAACTAGCTGAACTAACCAGTGAGCACTGCGATTGATTTCTCCTGGACAGTTTATGGGGATCAAATGTTGATCTGTAACACTGATCAGTGGTAGATGTAATAAACTTACACTAATGAAACCAGATTTACAGGCCTGTGAGCCAACTCTCCTGTACAGAAACATTGTAGACTTTTACTGACCTATTAAAGCTTCTGTAGAGAACTGAGTACTTTTCCATTTTTCACAAATAAAAAGCAACACAGCAATGTCTTGTTCAAAATCTGTCATTTATTAATTGCACAGAAGATTTCAGCTCGTCCGCCGAGTGTTACGAGAGCAGACCAGATCGATGGGATACTTTGACATTGCAGGATGTTACAGACATTAGATGAGAGGATTGATACCACCGTCGATGTGACAAATATGAAGCTTCTAAAAAAATCAGTCGGTTAGTTGAATTTAACAATAAATCAAATAATTAATGTCTTTAAAACAGGAATTCTGATTGTAAATATTACAAAACGCACCGATCAGCATCTGTGACAATGGAACAACTGTACAATGGAATGAAGTCCAACAGGTCCATCAACTTTACTGAAGATACTTTTACTGACACTGTCATAAAGTAATATTTCTACTAGCGTGTGGAGGTCTGGAGTTCATTATACTGAAAAGAGTTTCCACTCATGTATGTTTATTAGAAACAGCTCTCATTATAATGTCGTCCAATTCAACACCGCTGCAAATGAAAACCTAAATATGTAGTTAGACTAAATAAACATGTTCATCCTCATAAAGATGCTTTGGATCACATTTGCTTGAACCTGATGAAGTTGCCAGTTGGTGTCTAACATACTAAACAGTGAGCTGAAGAGGTGCCGGAGTGGACCGTTCCACACAGCTTCTTCTTATTTACCACACAGGTTGCGCCATATTTGCAAGATGGAAAACCTGCAATTTGCAACATCCTTAAAACATTTTGACATGTTTAACTAATAGAAAACTGACACCCTGATGAGACCGAGCCACACACGAGCATGGGAGTTCCCCGCAGGGCTGATGTACTTTTAATTTCTGAGTGACAAACATTAACAAGAAACTTGCTGCTGCACGATCTGCGTGCAAGCAGTCCTTACGCAACACTGGTGGGAAACATGCTAAGGCCTGATTTTTGCAAAATGGTATCAACAAACTCATTCAACTCGTGGGCGAGACAGCAAACTTTTCAAAGTGTCTTTTCTGCTTAGGAGGACCATCGGCACAATATTCGAGGGAAGTCGAAACCCTCAGATGTGTCATGACTGCGGCCTGGAGCGGTTTCAGACGACACTTGATCTTGTGATAAACTGTCCCTATCTGGCCTGAAACTCTGCTGAACATCACAGTTTCATACGCTTTTCTGTCTGCGTGGAACAATAATGACAATTCACAGTACAACTGTGCCCTTATTTCTTTTTAAACCTCAAACAAACAAGTAAGGTTCGCATTATGAATACCTAAGGCTGTCCGTAGGCATTGTAGGCAACAACATTTCTAGCAGTTCTCATTGATTTAAACCCTGAGTGTTAAAAATACAGTTAACAGATATGATGACTCGTGATAATTCCTCCTTGATAACAAGGATTACTCACTGCGCAAAAACAAAAAGAAGAATGTATACTAAATACACCTGACAGAAGAAACGACGGATCAAAATGTTCTCACTCGCTAACAATAAAAAATACATCTTATGGCTTGTCATGTCTAAAAAGGAGGTTTATGTGATATCACTGTACAACTGTACAAATACATGGAATGACACCTATAGTGCAATATCAACAGTGACCAGGAAAATAATTTTTGACAACGTGATCAACAACTAAAATGCACTGTACAGCATCCGGAGAGCCCAAGGAAGAATTAAGGCACTTTAAAATAGCAAGAGTGAAGTGCTCTCTCACAGTCAAAGCACATCTGTTCACCCTTCGTAAGACATTACGTAGCCGGAAGCCTGCAGGAGGAATGTTTCCTCGTATTTATCAGACTGTTAAAGAGCTAACAGGCAGGAAGCAGTTTGGGTTTATGTTGCCAGTCTCTCCCTGGGTGTCAAATATCTAAACTTGGTTTAATTTACAAATGTGCTTTTGTAAAGTAGGACCACAGCCATTTTAAAAATGCCCTAACATGGTTAATTCTACGTATGTATCCTGGAACATATTGCATTTAAGACAACAGTTTCAGTGTGTTGGAAAACAGATCAGACGTCAGCTCCTGCAGGCACAATATAAAACATGATACAACCTCACAAGAACCAGGGTGTTACGACACAAGCACAAGTCATCCGCTGTCGTTTATCTGCAGCCCTTATTGTAAAAGCACTGGTCGAGTCAAGTGAATGAACTACAACGAGGCACTAATCACCATGTGTGGTGCGATTCATTTGTAGAGGTGAGTGTTTTTATAGGCTGTATATATTTCACATGCATGTTGCTGGATGGCACGGATTCATATTCACAGCACTGCTGTGAAGTCAGATCTATCAACACCAACCACAAAGTGATCCTCAAGGCCCAGCAGAAAAGTTGTTCACCCCCCCGAAGAGTAAAGCACATACCCACACTTTAAATTAATACAGTAAGTTATCAAACTGCTTTGTCAGCATTAGAGTGTCCTGTTTGGATCCTGAGCAGTGGATCAAATGGGACGAGCAGTTTGATCAACAATGGGACCCGTCGCACCTCGCTGTGTCGGCACCTGAGGGAGGCACCACAGACCGGTTGATGTTAGCGTCACCACATGCGTCCTGTTGTTCAGAACAGTCCCACCATGTTATCGATCTGCCTCATGTAGACACTCTTTAGCGGCAGAGTGTAGCGTAGCTCCTCTGGGATCCTGTTACACTGCAGATGAGACAAGATAAAATAAGATGTGATACGATGACAAACTAACTGAAATAGGAAATCTGTAATGTTTGAGAAATTTCATCACATCATGAAAGAGAAGGGCCCAGAAGATCACATTACGTGTAAGATCACATTACCCTTACATTGCTGCTGTTGCTCGGCTGGTTGTTTGTCTGTCTTTCTGCCAGCGCTCCGTCTTCACAAGGAAACAGGTCACTCCACCGCTTCTCCCTGAAGCGCCCGTCTATCGGCACAACATGACCCTCTGTTGTGAAGATGTACTTGTTATCAGATTTGTGAAGTGGGTTGTCCTCATCAAACAGCTGTAATTTAAAGAGACAAAACATTTATTTATACAACAGCTTTCAGTCATCAGAGCGTCTTACAAAACAAGCAACTTGAGGAGGTTTCTGTGCGATCGAGGAAGGGAGATGAACTTTGTTATTATGTAAAATAAGGCTTTGATGTTCACTACGCTCAGCTAGAAATGTTGCTTAGCTGCTTTTCCAATTCCAGTCAGGCCATGTTCAGTGACATTTATATCGGTAAGTGCAGGAAAAGGTCTCCTGCATCGTGAGGGGCTATAAACACCCTACAAAGCTACTGTCACACATCTCGTATCACGATCTGTTTTCTTATACGAACTGGGGACAGTCGTCATTTCAAACATGTAACACACAACAGAAGATTGTGTCACACGCTTTCTCACCTATTGGAAATTGTGCTATGTGAGGGTTTGGCAGCTGGGCAGAGCGCTGCAGGGAGGACATGATGCAAGACGTAAACTGCAGTCACGGTTTACCATTTGCTCATAAAGAACTGAGTATCCTGTTGTTGAAATTGTTTGTGGGTTTCAGCGTCTGCCATTACTGACTGTGGTTCCTCAAATCTCGTTTGTACTGTTAAAACGTTTCTTCAGCTTTTGCTCCGGTCACATGATAGAAAAGGAATCAACATGCCCACTTGCTCAGCTCCTCCGGCTGGTCGCACGGTTTTAACAATATACAACAGCTCCAGCTGGACAAGCTCAGGCTGCAACTCACCAGGTAAAGGTATTTGCAGGTCTCACTGAGGAAGAAACTCTCCATGCGATCCTCTTTGGATTTGTCCACCACGTGATGGAGAGTGGCGTACCCACATCTGTGAATAACACAGCTCAGCTCAGCTCAGCACACAATAACCACATCGACGTAAAACTCACAGAAAGGTGAATATTAGATGATGCACACCTAACTTTGGCATTTTTCTCAAGGCTCTGAAGAATATCCATTCCAACATGTAGGTAGAAAGGGTTTTTGGTTGCCTGTAGGAAGGAAAGAAGAACAAGGACTCTAACCAATAAGCACCAACAGCAATGCTGAGCCACAACAGGTCAGGATTGTTACCTGGTACAGCAGATAAGTTGACTCCACCAGCTCAGGCCTCAGAGGGTAGAAGAGGACATCAGGAGCCTGAAGTTGCCAGTTGTATCTCTCTGGCAAAGCCCCAAATCGCTTCCAGATGGCATAGTAGAAGGCATGCAGGCAAATCGCATTATCTACATCCCCATTTAGCACCTAAAACACCATAACAGAGTATAACCATGTAACACTACAGCACATTTACACTTCCAAATAAGATCCTGCACAGCTTTAAGTACATATAGTCTAACCTGCAGCCCAGGAAAGAAGGCCTGAAGGGAGTCGATCCAGGTGTTCATGATCTCACCACTCATCATGTTCACATTGACATAGAGAGGTGGGTCACCCTCTCCTTCATTACAAGCCTCTCTCCTGAAAAGTGAACAGAAGACCGGGTTTGACGATGTCTCAAAACTATTTTGTATCCCTTCTTGTTGCAGCATGTGCAGTCAAGTGTGCTTGCTGTCATCCAACGACATAACATAATTTGCACAGGAGACGAGAGAACTTGTTTGTTTTGATCAGCATCAGTGAAAAACACAAAACTTTCATGTTCCTTGGTGCGTGAGCGACAGTGACCCATCAGACAGTTCACAACAGTTACAAGCCTTTAAATTCAGTGTTCTACATTGTCTAGGAAGATACAGATCAGCTGTATTATTTCATCTTTGTTTGGGCAAACTCAGATAGAATTTCGTTTTTTGTGGGGCACACCCTTCGGTGAGCTCCCTGCTACGGCCAAACCTCCCAGTTACCTGCAGCCTAAATCACACAATCTACTTTGTTACACGTGACTCACCCTCTCCTCAAGTGGTTCTGTATGCTCTCATAAGCAGCTTGGAACATGCTGTAGTCCTCTTTCTCCCCAAAAAGGATGTAGGATTTGAGCAGATACTCATAGAAGGAGTCCATCCCGGCTCCAAGTCCACTCTGCTGGCTAACCCACTGGCCTGTTTGGATATTAACTACATTCCCTAAACAATAACACACAGACATTAAGGACAGTTGTTCTTATTTTCTTTAACTTGCCATCATATTGACATTCTGTCAGGCCTGATGTATGTGCATATGTTTTTGAGTATGTTTAGCCGCTCTAAAATTCAATAAATTTCAAGCGAAGAATAATAAGAATAAGATCTTCACACCAGTCAGCGGTCCGGTCTTACCTAACAGACCAGTTTCGTTGCTCCTCAGGTTCCACAGAGCTCTCACAGCTCGCCTTGCTACCCACTCAAACGTTGAATCTCCAATCAAACGGCTCAGGATCCCAAACTCCACCAGGAGAGACCCAGCCCCCGCAGTACAGGTCTCATTGATGCTATCAGAAGGGACTCCAGACTTTAGGTTCACCTATATTTAAAACACAGAGTACAGTTTATATATAGGCCTGCAATTTCCCTCACATGATAACTAGACAGTGCAGGGACTGTTTGAATACCACATCTAACTTGTGGCCATGACAGTCTCACTCACCCTGGGGTAGGGAATGCCTGTGCTGGTGTTCTCAAAGGCCGGCAGTAAGCGGACAGCCAAGTCGTGAGCCATATGAAGCAACTCATTATCGTAACCTTCAAAGCCCACCTTGCCAAATGGATGTTTTGGGTCTGTCAGCAGAATGTGAGATGAGATAAGGCTTCCCAAGATCCTTCATGAAGAGAGAAAACATGAAAGGAAGATTCCAAACAAACACAGATTGTGTAAAAATATAATAAAATATTTTAGGAATGTAGTCTACAAAACCTGCTGGAATATCTCACATCCAACCATGTTGTGTGACCCTTATAATCGTAATAGTTCTACCTGATATTTGCCTCAAACACTTGCACGGTTGAGTCCTTGTCAAAAGATACAGTATCTATGACCAGTTTGACAGCTCTCTGGAACTCTGTCACATTTCCAAGCACCTGAAGAGAAACACCACATTGTATTGTCATGGCATAGCAACATGTTAGTACAATTACTGTACGAGTTCCAGTCAGACTTTATCTCGTCGTTATAAAAGGAGATCTGAGATAATCTGGGCTAATGTCATCTCCATAAAAGAAAATGTCTGATCTGATGAAATAATGTTTATGTACGGAAATAATTGCATTTTAAACTTTTCAATTGAGATGCATGTTTTTTATTTAGTCAAATAATACCAGAACAATAGTTCCTGCAGGAATAAAGATGAACTTAAATACCTAAATAAAGATGCACCTTTCTGCTAGAGGAGGCTTAATTTGTTAATACTGTAACTTTTGGCTTTTATTACCCACACTGTTGTTGGGGATTACATACCGGTGCTCAGCACAAGGTCTCCTTGACTGTCAATTTCAGGGAAAACTCCCTCACATTCATAGCAATGTGCAATGTGGACACTCTGTTCCACCTGACGCCATGTCAGAGGAAACCCACAAGTAACATCAAAGGAACTTAATGTAGTGCAAAACACCACATTTTGCGAAATGGGAGATGTTTTGCAAAAGTCTCATACGCTTTGCCTCGGAAAATGGATTAGTCTCCTCAGCTGTTGCATATTCACAGTTAAGTGACAAATAGGTCACGGATTCTATTTTTGTATTTCCAACTATAAGAAACATGAGAAATGAAGACTTTACTGGAAACTTTGAAAAATAGAAAACGGTATGAAACAACTTGCCAGCAGGGTGTCTAAGGTGTCAATGAGTGTTAGGGAGTAGTTCCCCAAGACGTCATTTATGTTGATGTTTGACCTGGGATAGAAGAAGTGAAAATAACTCAGTCACAGTATCATGCAACAGAGGCAGAAACAAATCACGGAAAAGAAACATTATTTATAACACAGCATTGTGAAGTGTTGCTGTCTAGTATGTGGGTGGAAATACTTTTCACAGAAGCACCTGACACTAGCTGTGCCCTCGAAACAACACCTGCTGTCAGTGCAGATGAAACGTTTTTGTTGTAGTTCTGTGTTGTGAATGTGGCAAGTCAGTATTATATAACTAAATAGAAAACCTGTTGTACATTTCCAAACGCCCTTTCTATGGCATATGAAAGGAATGTTGATGGATAACATTGTTGACTCAACAAATAACGTTTTTTCAATAGACAAACGTTCAGAAGACAATGTCACCTCAGGTTTTGGGAGACAATAATTTACTGTAAAAGGATTGATATATTGAATAGATAATTAGCCAAGTACTTGATTATTAACATTATTCTTTAATAGCAACCCTGTTGTTCCCCTATATTGGCCTATATTTTTGCATCATGCCCTAATTTCAAACAAATCAAGTGCTTAAGACATTAAAACATTGACAGAAAACCCCTGAGCCCCGATCAAAAGACCCTAAGTGGCACCTGGATCCAGTGTGGGACCATCTGTTGTGTCCAATCCAAAGTTGATCATAACCTGTGCACTATTGAGCAGCAGTGGGCAGCACTGGCAAAACTGGGAGCACACTGCTGGCTAATTTGATTGCAGGCTACATACAAATATCTCAGTCTGCTAGGACAGTTCAGGTATGACTGTCTGCCCAGCTGTGAGTACAAGCTAGCAGGTGTCTGTCCGATCAGGCAGGCGGTCAGCTTTGAATGACTCACGGGTTCAGCACGTCTGGTCCCCTCCCCGCACAGTCAATGGGGTTCAGCTCGTCCTCGGGAAAAGCATATTTCATGTAATTGTCATATCCGAAGTAAAACATTTCTTTGGCCATGTGTTTCATTTTCGCTTTTAACGTGTCCGGGAAGGAGCTGTATCTCCGGGCGTACTCGTCCTTGTTGCCATCAAAGAAGCTCAGGTAGGATCTCTTGCGTGACTCCTCTCCAACCTTCGCGCAGGTCGACGCCGTGTCTTTAGATGTGTAGCCATGTATTCGCCGAGCCCAAGAGTTACTGCTCGTTTCGCTCCCCTTTTCCTCCCTGAATAACAAATCTAATTTCTGCAGATTGAAACTGAGGTGGAAGTTGAAGCCGAAGCTAACGTCGGGTCCCAGTCCGAAGGCTAGCCACAGCACACAGCTCAGAGACAGTCTCAATACGACCAGACCAACTACTAGTGACCTCCATTGCATCTTTGCCCCGGGTCGACCTTAAAACGCATAATTTAAGTCCACACATCCAAAGAGTGAACGAAATCCTCTTTGCCCGACTAAACTACAAGCACAGAGAGGCTGTGGTGATTCACGCGCTTCCTGTCAACAAACCAGCCCCTCCCAGATCCCGGGTTGTGATTGGTTCTTACCTTGGCCCGTCATTGACCGAGTCGAGTACTTTCGTCCACCGATCGGCCGAAGAGTTGTCAATTTCCCTGCTGCGTTTTTCGTGGCATTACTGACGTGTCTCAATTTAACTGTTACGCCAATAGAAAACAGCCACAAGAGTGAGACGTTCAATGTCCGCAATATGCTTTAGTTGCATTTCTTTCCCAATATTATTTAAAGTTAAAAAGGCTAGGCTTGTAGAGCTAAAAGTGGAGACAACGGATTAATTAGTCTGCATGGTAAACAATGCATACCACAATAACACATTACTTTCTGTTTTTTAAGTATAGTTCAATATGAAACAAATTAATAATCCCTTAATATTTTTTTCTCCACCTCTTCTCGGGTCCATGTGGGTTTACTGAACGTTGACTGATTGTAATTTCTTTTGCACCCGTTTTAAATGGAGTTTGGTGACAACAGTTATTCCCAGGATAGCTCCACCCAATGTGAACTGGAGCAGATGTCTATCCAACCAGATAAAGACTTTGTGACTATACAACGCCTTAATTGTACATGATTAATTCACTTTTTTCCCAACATGATTTGTTCTGTAGTAGCTTTCCTAGTCTCAAACATTGTGAGAAAAAAACATGACAGGACAGTGTTTAAATTAAAAAGCATGCCTTTTTATTTCTTCATTATACTGAAGGGGTGTCTTTTTATCAGCCCAGGTAGGCACACCTGGCATGCTGCTTCGCGTGATAGATAGGATATTGCACAAGGCACTTAAAATTCTGACTCTCGCAGCGGCGAAGCAGCATGGAGGACGTCATTTCACTGAGGCTACTTACAAACAGTGGCCACTGTGAACCACACAACCCGGCACAGCTTTACTTTTTTAGTACATTCAGTCTTTAAATAGAATCACATATTCAAACACGCATATCTCACATCTGTGAAAATCATACTAGCTAGATAGTTGTACAGACTTGCGTAAATGCACAATTTCAAAAATAATAAACATGTTCTTGAAAGAGGAAACCCGCAATCCAGCCAATGGTGAAAGTCTTCAAAAACAGAGTAGGGCTTGACAGAAAAAACTAAATCTGCAAGTCCACATCAGCCTCCACCTGACCTCATATCTGACTTAGTGTAGAACAATTACTGGTGTGTGAGGTCTGGCCTTCTACATGAGGTTGTTCCATAACCGATATTAATGCAATCAAGCAGTGGGTATAACTACTGGGTAACACAAAGGAATATCACATATAAGGTTCTTACATCAAGATATAGAATAGCTTTACAGGACGAATAATGTCAATAGCATTCCATACATTTGGTATTAGAATTACAGTTTTAGAAGTGAACTCCAAGGGTTTGTGTTGAATTACAGGGTGAAAAAAAGTTTTTAAAAAATGACACAAGCTTAACGTTGTATCGTGTGAGTTGAAGATATAACTGTACATCGTTGTAGAGTGATGAGGGTGTTGCATGTCAAACATGGCGAACAAAGCTGGGAAACAACTCCCGCGTTTTCAACTCCTCCGTGTTTTCGAGTGCTGAATGAGCCACTGAAGTGTGATATCTGGAATAAAAGAAACAGGAACGTCTGAATGTCATCTGTTGATGTTTTGGGAATTTCTAACTCAGGAGCAACACACAGAAATGTTTGCAAATATCTGAAAGACGAGCTCGATAACAACTGAAGGTAATTCAGACAAACATTCACTCTTCTCTCGTTTCGATTTTTAGGAATAGAAAATTAGAGGATTCTCAGTTGGTAAATGGAACTTTAATTATACCCACAGTAAATATAATACTGCAACTCACCAATGTTGTCCTTCTCTTTGCAAGAAATAGAGTAGCAGCATATCTCCCTGTCCTGAATAGCCGCCAGATTCCTATCAAAGGAAATGTTCATACGAAGAAATGAAAAACAAAATATATGTATTTAAAGTGATATTCTATCTCTAGTGATCAACTAGGACACAGTTTAAGGGAGGATTTCAATTGTTAGCTCATATACCCTCTTGACAGCAGAGGGAGCCAATTCTTCACAACTAAGAACAGCTCCAGTTTTCACAAAAGAAATAACACTAGTATTATCTAACATATAATAAGCATGAAAGTGAAGAAATCTAAAATTGTACAGACCAAACCTTTAAAAGTTTCAAATAATAATAAATAAAAAATGATTCCTCTAATCAAGAATACACAAGGAGATTTCCACACAGTGGATCATTCTACATATAAAGTGGTAGAACTGGGATGTAATCAAATTAAACACAATCAAGACTAAGAGTGATTGCTTTCTGTTTTACTTACAATTTCTCAATGAGCTGCTTTTCATCTAGAGCAGTGGCGAGATCCCTTTTGTTACCCAGCACCAAAACCTGCAAAAAAATGAGTAGGAAAAAACACTGAAAGAAACCTACAAAGTTTTGCATGACTTGTGCAGAAATCGCAGCAATCTTAAATTGGTTTCAGAACAACCCTTACAGGAACTCCTTGCAACTGAGGTTTTTCTAGTAAATTATGAAGCTCATTTCTGGAAGCTTCCACCTTTTCTCGATCTGCTGCATCAACCATGTACCTGAAAGTGAGCAACAAGTACACGATTAGCAGACATTTAAAGTAAATCCAGTTCAACATCAAATGACTTCACTCATGTATATGACAAATGCTAGAACTTGAATACTCACACAATTGCATTAACCCCCCGACAGTACCGCTCCCACATGCTTCTGAACCTCGGCTGTCCTCCTATATCCCAGATCTACAGAATTAAGAGGCACATCATCATCATCACTTGATGTAATGAATTGACATGTCATTCACATTGCAATAATTTCCTGTTTATAAAAACAAATGATGCTGGATTCTAATTACAGTGTTGTTTTGAAAAAAATCTACCTTGATGGTGACATTTCCTTTAGTGACCTTCCTCATGTTGAATCCAACTGTCGGGATCATGTCTTCACTGAAATTTCCAGACTGAAAGGGGAGAAATGGGTGCACTTCAGACAAGTTCTTATAAAATTCAGTTTTGTTTTTGCTGGACATATCAGGATGTAATGCAGAGTGCACTGTAGCAACATATATGCATGTGAAGATGAGATGATACATTGCGGTGCAACTGATCACTAAACTGTACCATGCACACGTTACAGTGGGAAGTAAAGATGTGCTGCATCAGAGGGTTTCACCTATACTCATAGAACCTGTAATAACTGTCAGTAACTAATCTCTCTCCGCTCTTTACCCGGCGATGGTGAGACACTGAGGCATTTTGTGGGAACAGCGGCTCAGCCACCCTTTCAAGGAAATTTTTTTTTTTAGTCACTAACCGAAGCTCGTGTAAGTGAGTAATGGAACATAAATCCACTGGTACATTGAGATTTTCTTCCTCAGCTCAAACTTAGAATGTTGCTGTTTTTTGGTTTTAGGTTGGGCAATATTCAGGGTTGAGTATCGTTTGAATGTCAAAGCTGTACTTTCTTGAATGGTGCAACTGGGATTATAGCTGAATAGCACATAAGCACTTTGCTTTGTTGTTTCTTTCTTTTCTACAGAGAAGCGGCGCTTTTGCCCAGTTACAGCAGACCGTCTTAAACACTGTTGAGATGTCAGCCATGCCTGTAGCTTCGCCGCCAGCGATGATAGAGCTAGCATTGTGTTTCTGTGCGACGTAGCGAAGTAGACCTGCAACTGATGAGCTTTGTAGATCATTTCTAGATCATGAAGTCACCAGGCCTAGTGCTATTGTTTTCAGATAGAAATTGCACCTTTGATCAAGACTTTGAGAGCAGAGGGGGAGGAGATAATAATATTATGTATATGTATAACTTGCAACAAACATGATTAAAAACCAAAAGAAATCAGTTTGTTTCAAAAGTAAAACACAGAATATAGAATGAAGAACAGTATCTTCATATGCTTTAGTAAATAAAGTGACAAAATACAAAAAGCAGAATACAGGATCTGTGGCATTCCTATCTAACATCAAAATCTTTATCCCTTCTCCCTGGCCTCCTTTGAACCAAGAGCATGCATTGTCTGGTGTTTGCACATACACAGCACATGACTTGATAGGGTCACCTGATTAAGCTAAGTGGAAATGAATGCTGCGGTCTTATGACTGAGGAAGGAGGAAACACCAACTACAACTCATTCACTCACTGAAAACTCTGTGTCACTGGCTGGCATGAGCTTTTCATCTTATTCTTCTGTGTTAAAGGAAGGAGCAGGATCATGTTCCAACCTCAAACCAAACTTCCTCCTTAGCCACCCACTTTTGTTACCTGATGACCCAATTTCAACAACTGTTGAAGTAGCTCTAAATATGCTGTCTGTCTTATCCTTCAATGCACGCTGGTGATTTACTCAAAAGGGATCAACAGACATATACATACTTACAGACATACTTATCGGCTCTTGTGATAATAAATGCTGCCAAGTAAACCTTTAAACAGTAGACGGAGCAACTGTGTATCACTGAAATTATTATTATAAATATATCGGCTGACGTCTACAGAAGGATTGAGAACAATTATTAAGAGTTATTCCCTCATTTGGCGTTTTGATGAGGGTGGTAGAGAATGCTGTCTATCATCTCTCTCAGCTCTTTGCTGGTTTTCCACTCTTGTATTCAGGTGTTTCCCTTTAATTTGTCACCCGTCTCTATATATCCATTAATATCAAATAAAAAGTGAACACAAAACCTATCAAGTTCAACACTTATGGGTGAAAAAACACATGTAAAATAGATCCTAGCATCCAAACAGGACAGGCAGCATGTCATGGTTCAAGAGTCTTAGCATAGGAAAGTTCTAAAAATATTTTGCCTCTTGTAAGATTTGAATCAATTCCAAAGGTTCTTGTTGACTCTTCCTCCGACATTATTCATTCTGTTTTGGTAACTAGCAGTCTGAAGGTTAGGGCCATTAGTAAGAGGAAAGAGTGTGAAACAGTAAGAATAACAACATTTCCACTGGTAATCAGTGAGAGCTGGTTGAGTAAAATGTATGTGTGTGTCATCACCACAGCAAACAGAAATTGAATACCCAGAAAAAGGTTTACTTTTAACAATATGTGCTAGTTGTACTGTGATTAGTCAATGCAGAATTAGTCAGGCAGAAATACCACTTGTGAAATCCCTGGCAGTATGTGTCGTTTCAGATGTTCATGACAAGTTTGCAAAAGCCCCCTGTAGTAACTTAGTACCTGCTACTGTAGGAAGAACCACATTTCGCACCCAAAAACACACACACAGCACTACCAGCCTACCTGTACAGCACAGACAGCCAGTGTTATTATAATGTAAACAAGCCTCTCGGTGACACTCAGGATGTTGTTGTAATTTTCAACATATTCTTAGTGAGCGTCCTGGTGTCTGAATACATCAGACAACCTTGCACTCAGTGATAAATATTACCACAGTTAGACATTACTTCACAAAAAGCCCAAACTTGTGCAGCGTTTCGCTGTAGCATGCTAAACAATCACAAGTCACCAACTAGCCGACAAAGATACACCATCAGCAAAATAACTTGCAAGGTAAATAGTCAGGTTCAGTCCGCCTTTCTGGAGGCTGCGGTCGCAGCGTTAAATTGATTTTGGACCAAGAGACCAGACAGTGTA
>CAAKHC010004545.1:62048-111557 GCA_901007825.1 Macroramphosus scolopax | reverse complement strand
GTGTAGAACAGACCTAGCTAGGAAACTGCTGTGCAATTATTAGCTCTAATGGTATTAGCACCACTCTAGCAAGGCGGCTAGCAGCTGAAGACTTACAGCGATCACGTTTACAAATGTTGTCTTCCCCGAGTACTGGAGGCCGACGAGCGTCAACTCCATCTCCTCCTTCCAAAACATAGACTTGAACCAGTCCAGAAGCCGGTTTATTAGTGTCAGCATCTTGAGGACGATGATCACACTCTCCTGTGGTTGTTTCTATTTCTCCCTCCCGGTCGGGTGGCGTTTTCCAGCTGGGGAAGAGAAGTGGGAACCAGCCAGTGGTCATATGATCTGTCCTCCTAAATGTGAAGTCTAGCGCCCCCACTGGCAGATGTAGGAAGCACATCCATTCATACCCCAGAAGATTGATTCAGTCTTCTGGGGTGTGATTGGATTTGATAGTTGGGTTCTTTATCATTATCAGAGACAGACAGGAAGAAAAGATTAAATTGATATAATAAAAATAAAAAATGTTGTTGCCTTGTCAAGGTTATAAAGTTCAGTTTTGTCTGATAAAATGATAATTCCAATTATTCCCAAAATGGAAAATATGTCTTACTAGATGATAGATGATAGATAATCAATTTGAAAAAAAACAATATGCTCATGATATGAATGATCCCAAATACAACAAATCTCTATCTGCTATGATTGATTTAAAACAAAGCATCTACATTTCAAATCCTCCCCATGATCTGATTAAGGAGCACAATGAAAACCACTGTCTTCTGGAAATGGGATGGGCGGTCTACTCAGAAGACAGTCCTGTGTGTGATCGTGTCAACAGACCTGAGCATACTAGCCAATCAGATCTGCAAGTTCAAGATTACATCCAGTATTATTTATTTATCTGATTATTTCGTCCACATACACACACACACACAACTCACTTCAGCAGATAACACAAATATAGTAAAGATGTATTTATTAAAGTAATTTCAAAATATTTACATATATATGTTTACAGTCAAATTCCAGGTGGAGTATTTTACTATAAGTTGACAGTGGAAAATAAAATCGTTCTGTCCTGCGGGTACACAGACTGAAGAACCTTTCATTCACAAGGGCACATCTCTGGCATTCAGAGGTTTCTCTGTTTAAAGTTTTTCAAGAAAGATGTTTTTTACCATTATATCAGCATTATAGTAAACAAACTGCTTCTTCATCGAATAGCGGTGACTATTTCCAGGTGGAGTTGTCTCTTGCTGTTACTGGATTCATCCTGATGGATGAGCTGGAGCCCACTCTCCTCCTTTGACAGGTGTAAGCCATCGGAGCTGGCTGTGACCGTGGAGCGGTTAACAGGACTTTTATCTGAAGCAGAGGAGGTATTTACAAATATTAATGAGTAAGACGCTGAACTTAGCAGCAGGCGACATCAACAACAGTCCCCCGGTGGGAAACTGGAAATGAAGAGGCCAGATTAGGAAGTGAAAGCACCTTTACAAAGATGACTTGTCCACGTGAGCAAAGCTTAATATCCGTCATATGGGACATCCCCAGTTTGATGTTCCTCTGTCCCTCAGCCTGCATTAAACACTGCTATTTGTTAATGATTGAAAAATTTGTATTGGAAGTATTTTATTTACCCTATCAAGCATCTTTTTTCCAATGCTTGGAATGTTTACTTTGTATTCATGGTTCACACATTCACCACACTTAGATGATCCCTGTTATGTAATTATGTCCAAATGTCCGCTGTTAAAAGTTTGGCTGTACAACTGATTGAGATGTGTTTTATAAAATGTGTGATCCATTTGGATTATTCTATCCTATCCTATTTCAATAAAAAGTTCATTCTCAATGTTTATGCTCCAACCCGGCGGTGATTTCATGAATCATGTGTGTACAAACCACAAACCTTTAACTCAGGTTTGAGTTGTGCGCAGAGAAAATTTCCCACTTTCAGTAGATTAATGTGAAAGCAAACCTCAAACTGTCCACAGCCAACATCATCCTGCCCACTGAAACTAAAACTTAACTTCAATGAGCAAAACAAATGATTGACGATGTCCCTGACTATTGGTAATACCTGTGTTTTACTGAAATGAATTAACATGTATTTCCATTGAGGCAAAACTTACTTGCTTTGTACTTCCGAAGCATATAAAAACAAAGATGAGATATCAACAGAAGAATAGTGACAGAAAGAAAACAGAGAAGAGTCAGTTGAATGAAAACTCCATCACTGTGAGTTTCTGTGGAAAAATTAAGCCATATTCAAGTTAGTTATACAACATAAAGGTGTAACAAAAAGATGATTGTATCTTATGCCAGTAAAATATGTTTTTACATACCGTGCATAACGCATATTGAGTCGTGGGTTTTGTTCCCTGGAAATTGTTCCACAAGTCCAAATTTATTGCACCTGTTCACCAGCAACGTACATGTTACAATTTGGGCTTCAATTCTTATTGTTGATGATGTCTTTTAAATAGTTCTTACTGTGTCCACGGCTTGCAGATATCCATTATCACATCAAGATACAGGTTATCAGGGCAGGACTCACACTGGTAGGAATACTCCTCCTGCCCTACAGCAGATAGATAGATAGATAGATAGATAGATAGATAGATAGATAGATAGATAGATAGATAGATAGATAGATAGATAGATAGATAGATAGATAGATAGATAGATAGATAGATAGATAGATAGATAGATAGATAGATAGATAGATAGATAGAATAGACAGACAGACAGACAGACAGACAGACAGACAGACAGACAGACAGACAGACAGACAGACAGACAGACAGACAGACAGACAGAAACAGTCTTACCTGTCCTCACCACTTTCTCCCCCATGATGCATTTGTTTTCCACACACTGTGAACAGACAATGTCGGAGCACAGAAAGCCGGAGTTGCATGAACAGTTTGCATCTTTGGTTGCTGTACATTCGTCAGCGTACTCTGTGGACAGACGATAAGTCAAACAACCACATTTCCGAGTAGGTGTTCTGTGTTTCTTACAGTATGCAATTAAATGCCGTTGCTGCATTTAGCTGGTGAGTCAGTGTGTTAGTCTTACTTTGTTCGCATGACCGACATTGGGTGCATCTGTCGACGATGGCATATCGGGGTGAGAAATATCCGTCACCACAGGGGCTACAGACAGTTTTATTTGTCTCTGAGCAGAACTTCTTCAAATGTGTGCCTTTGAAATTTGAAAATGATTAAATGAATCACTCAAGTATGTGAATACAAATTATTGTACCTTAGTTCCACATTCTCACCCATAAATGCAGTGCTACACTTTACATATAGAGTATTTATCAAGAAAAATATCACTTTTCTATTCTAGAGATTAATTGCAATATTTTACCTGGGGGACAAAGGTCACAGCATCTTCCATTTATGTCAGCCTGTAGATCAGTGCAGCCTGCAGCAGTACATCCTGAAGTCCAAACACTCCACACAAATACAACTACCAAGGAAGGGTTGAGAGAAATCATGATGGCTACTGCACTGATCACAGTTGTTAGTTTTTATGTTGGCTGCATGCAGACGTCAGAGGAAGTTACGTGTGGTTAGAGTGTGGTCAGCCTGCTGAGAACTGATGAGGAAGAACCAGATCTCTTCTAACTACAGCAAATAGAAATGTATTTTATTTTATTTTACTTTATTTTATTCTATTTCATTTCATTTCATTTCATTTTCCTGCAGGAAATTGAATATTCACCAAGTGTTTTCTTACTTGTCAACAGCGTTTCTTATGACTAAGCATCCCCCACCAAGTATTTGGGTTCAGAAATGTGATCTAGAACATTTTGTATCCGTTGTTTTGGAATATACTGCACTGTGGACACAGAGGACACCGAGGATGCACAGTGTGTACACAGAGTATACAGTGCAGCTGACTGTCGTCTGAGTGAGTTTGTGTGTGTGTGTGTGTGTGTGTAGGACGGGGGAGGCAACTTTGACATAAAAAATTTAGGTCATGCCTCAATCTCACACTCAACCAAAAGGTTGCATGCTTGAACCCTCCTATGATCTGTGACATCATCAGTGTATATCACTGTCAGAAACTGGATTTGCCTTTAAAGGTTTCATGCAGATGTGTGTGGTGGTGAGTGGGTGGCGAACAGGCGCCTTGTTGTCCCTTTACAAAAAAGTGCATATAGTTACTACATAAAATACAAATGTAAAGTCAACATTGCATAAAAACAATGGAACTTACTATATGAACTATATGAGCTAAAACTAAATAATATCTGGTCGGTTGTGCGGTTTTAAAACAAAATACAACGTAGAAGGATTTATGAATGAAAGAAAGGATGAACTTAAATCAGCCACAATAATTACTTGTTAAAAACATTTATATAATTAGAATAACCTGGCTAAAAATATAAATGTATACAAAAAGGAGTAAAACTTCATTTAATATTATGTTGTATTATCATAACATTTATTTTTTACATCAGTGAGTAAGTTTCTGTACTTTACAACAGCAGCATTTTCCTCAGAACCCCACACAAAAACGATTTCTGCATTTTTTTTTGAAGTGTCACACTGACTTCTTCCATCAGTGTCATGAGCGGAAATAATCTGCAGGCTGCAGCTGCACTCTGTGTTCCAAATGTTCACGCGGTTAAAAATCACAGATTCAGGGCATCGCAGTAATAACGTATTGAAGACGAAACCATACACACAATAAAATGTCTGTTTGTTTGTGCTGCAGCATCAATCAGACAGCATCATCCACCTCTTCCCCCGACGTGCGCTCACTCTCCAAAGAGTTGGAACCAAACTGCAGCAGAGGACAAACTGGCCAGAAAAACCCTTTTTAAGAGTGAAAAACAGGTGAGAAACCTCAGGAGGAGCAGGAGAGGAGGGACGGACTCGCTGGACGGACACACCAGCAATATAAGACACATGCACAGACCATTATTGACAGAATATACAAATCATATCTAGTTTGTTAGTAAAACATAATCAAATAGACATAAAGTAAACTTTCATGACTCCTCCGACTGCACTGATCTGAGGAAAGTCTCCAACGTGGTAAAGAACATGAAACTCCTCTCATTCGTAACGTCACTCTTTCCAAAGGCAGAATTGAAAACATGCACGAGAGGAAGCATCTTACAGTTGGAAAAAACCATTTGAAATCCACAAGGGGACGTCCCCTTGTGACCACACACGACTGAAGGCGTGTTTTCTTTTGTTTTCTACCATTATTATTCTCAGTTTTACAGATGATGACACAAACACATTTCTCAGAAACCTGCTCGTATTAAGTTATACAACATACAGGTAATACTACGGACTAATATACATATAATGTGCATTTTAGCGAGAGGATTGCCTGAAAATAGCCTAAGATGTTTAGTGGAATTCTATCTGAGGTAATTACAGTAAGCACAACAGGGTTAGTAAAACTACTCGACCTCGGCTTGATTATCAGACATAAAGTGAGGTATGAAACATGCAAATAATCCCCCAAATAAAAGTAATATATTGACCGCACAAAACATAACTATGATACTCTGCTGTATTTTCTAAAGTTGGACCAATAATATCAGGTGAAGTAGCATCATCACAGCATTAGTTGAAGACCTCGTTTCACCTCAGGGCTCCTCTGAGTTCGGTTTGAGAGAGGTCAGACTGCCGTCGCCACTTTCCTCAACTGGCCTCCGACACGAGTCGCTTGCTAGAAGCAAAGAAAAGTTCATATTCATTAATATCTTTCTGATAAGAATACTTTGCATTTCATGGTATCCATATTCCCTTCCTTTCTGCTCCTACTTTACTGATGACGAATAGAGAGCCAAGACTGAAGAAAATATCATAAAGACCTAAATAAAACTAAAATAAATCAATCTTCTGATCTAACTCTGAGCATGAAAGCGAACCCCGAATCACTTTACTTTGAATCCTGTTACGTACTTCGAACCGCTGGGTGTCTCTTCACAAAAGGAGAAATGTTCAGTTTACAGGTCACAGCGGTGAGACCAAGCAGTCCGACTATTCCCAATATGAGAAAGATCATACCTGAAGAAAAGAAGCAGGATTACAGGTTAATTATCATCAAGGTGGTGTAACTTCATTAATAATGTAACCACTGAAACAAAAGGAGTGAACTTTACCAAGGTGGTTGTTGCTGTTTGGAGGCTGCACTTTGTCCTTTGAGGTGACTGCATGCCAGATCACATCTCTAGTGCTGCTGGTGGGACCACGCTGAGGTTTCTCAAGCGTTCGAGCCCCCTCATGTGGTTTCAGGGATTCCATGCGTGTGATTAAAGACAGATGTTTGTCTGATGTTGGTGGTGTAGTGATGTAAAGGTCCAGCTCCTTATTACAGCTGACATCTGAGGTGCTGCTACCGTTCACACTCACACCGGATTTACATCTAGGATGGAGGATGAACGATAAAGATGTTTAGAATAGATAACTTATATTAGAGTTTAATGAAATGCATTTTTGTGAAAACACTTGCAAACTTACTCTTTCCATTTTTGACAGGGGGAGTTTGGACGACTGCTGAAATATCCGTGCGCACATTTGGAACATACTGTCGAGAGAAAAACAAATAAGAACAAAAGAGGAAGGCACGTTGACATTTATAATATAAAAAGATAACATTTACCTTTCTGTGATCTATCTGTATCTCCTTTTTTTAGCCCAAACCCTCTGCTACATTCGCAAGTAGCAGAATCTGACTCCACAGGGACAAAGTCTGCAACGCACCGACATATCGTGTCCGTCTCTTTTGTGCACTTCTGTTCAATCACACTCCCCGAATCTACAACGAAAAACATCCGTTCAGGAAATGCAGGTATAGACTTGAAAAACCTTCATTTGTAAATGTAATTTGGACTGAAAAGACACATTCCTCTTTCAACCAGTTTCAACCAGGTGAACCATATGTATCAATAGATAAGTTCTGGGGTCAGAGCGAGTGAAATAAAACCTGTTTATTAATGAACGTTTTTATATTTTGTGCAATGGGATCATAAAAGGATCTAATACTTACTTTCATCACACTTTGTGCATGGCTTGCACCGTTTGGAGAAATTTTCTTCAGCCTGATAATATCCATCATGACAGATTTTACAAACTCCAGCTTCATTCCCCTGACCTTGATTTGAATTACAGCATCAAAAGAGACAATGTGCGTTAATCACATACACATGCATCATCACATAATAACATCACATCCAGGACTGAGGAGTAACACTGCAGCATAGAGAGAAGAAGATAATCATATTGTACCTTTTGGGCAACCTTTGGCATCCAGATCAACAATGAGGTAATAAAACGTCAGACTCCATACAAGCAGTTTGAACGGAACCATGTTCGGTACTTCAGAGTCGACGTGCTGCCGAGCGTGTGAATGACAAGAGTGAGGAAACCCTGCAGGTTGAGTTACCACCTCGTCAGACAACTGAGGTGAAAAGCACGTCGTTTCTGGCTAGTAACAACCAAGCACGCCCACAAAAAGTTTAGTTGGAAACCTTTCGGTTTTGACGTAATAAACTGAAGTCAGTCTCATGTAAAGTGGAAACAAATCAGGCATCCTATTGTATCATGGTGGTTCTTATATCAATAATTATCTAAATCATAGTGAAGCGTGAATGTGTATGTTTTCTTTGAAGGAATGTTGATTGTAAGTACTGTCTTTATAATTGTTCCCTTTTGTTTTAGTTTTATTCAGTGCATGTCTTGTGCTAAGTGCGACCTTGAAAATGAGAGCACACTCGCAACAGCCGTCCCTGATGAAATATAGTTTAATAGATATTAATGAGTGAAAATACTGACATGAGAATGGAACTAACGGGAATAGAATCATTAGGATATAACAAGTTAATCTGGTACTTTGCAGTAACCAGGTATAATTCTGTCTGTGTATGGTTTTTTTTTAAAGTTATTTAAAGATAATTACTGGAACTTTACAATAACCTCAGACATACATGACAAACAGTCAGTATGCTTCTGAAACTGCCTGACAAATCATGAGGGAGTCAGCAAACTCCATATTTAGAAAATATGTTAGAATGATTTCAGCATGTTTATTTCTGGGTTTTTGGGTCTCTGGCACCAGATCGGAAACGATGCCGCTTTATGTTGTTCTGCCTGTGGTTATTTCCATATAGACGTATACGGCAGGTGGAAAAAACCACGTATTCTAGATTAATCTATGAGATAAAACCACGCATATGCAAAGAGCCTATTTTTGGTAGCGGATGTTGAAAACACACCTGTGTTCTAAAACGCTAAGCATTTTGAATTAGAACATCAGAAACACTGATATATTACGTTGACTTTTTGTAAATGTTAAGACAACATAGGTTATATAGGTAACTACATTAATAAATGATAAGCCAACCTAGGGGTTGCCATGTATGATCACTCAAAGACACAACACTCGGTGATGCCTCTGTAAAGATATAATGTGCAAAAATATCATATTCTTTAACATCTTTTTCACATATGGCTTAACCAAGCTTGTACCAAGGTCATAAAATCACAAAACCTTTGAATAATTTGCATTAGACCTCATTAGATCCAAATACACATCATGTGATCTAATTTGGAGTTCTTACAGCACCAAGAAAAGGAATTACAATTCAACCTATAGTTTGGCTAGCATGTGGATGCATTCCAGTTGTAGTGTAGTAAAGAACAAAAAGAGAAAATCTGAGGAAATATTAACATCTTAAAGGCAGTTTGATTATAGAATGTATAGTGAAAAACTTCACAGTAATATAATACATGTTTTACATGTGTTTACTTTGCACTGAAGTCCCTTTTCTGAATTTAACCACACATCTGTTGATTTTGATAAAATAACAACATGATTTCACTGTTCATTACATGTCTATACATTATTGTCGGATGGATTTTTTTAGATCCATCTCATAAAAGCTTCACATCAAAAATATGGTTTAATTTTCAAGTATATTTGTTGATATTAGCAAGACTTTAATCATGAGAACTTTAAGGATTTTACCATTTATATAGTATTTTGTCCAGCCAAAGAAGACGGCGTTCTGAGGATTCACGACCAGGCAGTTTTATTCTACATTGTTTTAATCATCTTACTTTATTTTTTCATGTATTTCCTGTTTCATGTACTTTAATGTATTTATGTGTGCTAAACAATCAACAAAACAAACCTAACAAAAACTTTCTGTATAATTTCCTGGACACCACATGATTATGTAGCAAATCAAATCTCCAGATAGTTGGTCTGATGAGTGTATTTCCTTAACAAACCAATAGATGGCGTATTAGATATTGCCATTCGTTGTTGTGTATCAACTCGAAGAAGAAACAACTCATGACGGCAAATTGCGACATGTCGGAAACCAGCTGGGTGAAATGCGGCATTGCTGAGCAATACTTGATGTTGTGTAGTTGTTGATTAAACGATAAAACTGTTCACATCAGACTTCTTCTCAGTAAGTGCGAAACATTCACTATTCTCTGTTATAAAAAGTCTTCACTTTGACTCTTTACTAGACTGAAATACATATTTGAAGTAGGTCAAATCCAGATGAACAATCGGGGCTTTCCTCTGTGAATCAAGGAAATACATTAACCGCATTCTGTTACAGCAGATTTGTTCCTGACTCAAAAAAGCGATGCTGGTCACCGTTTTCTGCGCACCGAGGGATCGCCCAGAAACTACCTTCGCCCTCGATGTGTCACCGGAGCTGGAGCTGAGAGACTTTGTAGCACTTTGTGAACTCGAATCAGGAATCCCAGCCGGGGAAATCCAGGTAAGATAGTAGGCTTACATGTAGCTATGGAGCTAACTCAGCTAACGGCTAATTAGCTAGCTGCTAGCATGAATCGGACTTTAGCTGTTGTGACGGACTGTGTTTTGTCACGGTCAACAGAAATTGACCGTTTGTGTGTCGTTAACCGTTAAACATGTTAATCTAACTCTAGCAGAAGTAACGTTATCACTGTTCAAACAGCTCACAGTTGAGTTATCGTTACATTAGACGAACCCAAATAATCAAAGATATTTTATGTTGTTGCTCTATCCGGACTGTTCTTGAAGCTAATCACGCAGTACAATTAATGTTTGATTAAATTAACATCGTTCTATGTTAATTCAAGATAAGACTTGGACGTGGTCGTGACAGAGATTTGCTACAATGGCGAAAGATCGTTAAACCACCCAAACAAACATACTTGAGTTTTATAACTTTGTTTGAGAACTGGGGATACTGTTCATTCAGTCCCATGGAGATAATAAGGGCATATACTCATGGAAAACATTGGGAGATATTACCTGAAAATCCTCTATATGATGAATATACGTAATTATGCATTTCTTCATATTCAGATCACATATGTAGAACAGCCACTAAAAGACCCCACTCGTGCCTTGGGGACCTACGGTGTAAAGGATGGAGATGTGGTCGTTCTCAGGCAAGCAGACCGAAGGCCACCACCAACTCAGCCAGCTTTCCCAGGTAACACAAGTGTTTATCAAAATTACATGGAAGCCATTGATCAAATTCCGTTGCCGAGTTCTCCTGATGCAAACTGTATTTGATTTTGTACAGTTTCACTTATTACCTCATCAAGCAAGATGGGTCGGTCAGAACTTGGAGATAGACTTGATTCTGAGTCACCCATCAATTGTATTACGGGAAACTGCTGCACAATGTGTCACATGCAAATGCACAATGTGTCACATGCAAATGAACACATCTAAACTGTGTGTTAGTTCTCGCTAGAGAGGTAGACCGGCAGGTTTCTTAGCAGAAGAGGGCTACTGAAGTATAAGGAAGCAACTTACAGAAAGAATTTTTGTGCACTAGTTGTTCAAAGTTGTTCTTGCAGAGTTGTACACCTGGGCAGCAATATCAAAAAGAAACATCAACAGAGTTTTCGTACTTGTCAAATGCTAACTTCTCACCTTTATCTTCCTTCCTCCTTAGGTCTGCCCCATATTGACTTCCGTTCGATTTCAGTCCCGGGCACCTCTTCTTCAACCAGTCAACGTGGTGCCATTAGGCCACAGCAACAGGCTCCACAACAACAACAACAGCAGTCGCCGCAGCAGCCACAGCAGCAGCAGCAGCAACAGCCACAGCAGCAGCGCACCACACAACCTTCAACGCCATCGGCCTTTCGCGGCTCCTCTCCTCAGGGACTGGATGACCCTGCCTTACTCCAACAGATGCTTTTATCTAATCCACATGAGCTGTCACTTCTCAAGGAGCGAAACCCGCCGCTTGCTGAGGCCCTGCTGAGTGGAGACTTAGGTGAACAAAACGCTAAACTGACGTTAACATGTCCAATGTGCTGTAATGTATTTGTGGTCATATTCTTTTACTTTTAACCAAATACCAGTCAGATCATGTTACTGTCCATTTCCGTAGAGCGTTTCACCAAAGTGTTGCTGGAGCAACAGCAGGATCGCGCCAAGAGGGAGCAAGAGAGAATCAGACTTCTGACTGCTGATCCTTTTGATTTGGAAGCCCAAGCAAAGATTGAGGAGGACATAAGGTATGGTCTAGAACTTCCAACTCATGACACTGTTGTTTTGACTTTGTTTACCACTTGCAAATAATCATAATCCAACATATCCTGACCTTGAATCTCCGCACTGTCCAGTCAGATGTGGGGATGCAATAACTTATAGCATACTATTTCTGATTTTCATACGTTTGACTCTTCTATTCAAGGGAAAGCACATTTTTCACCACCAGGAGCATTCTCTTAACCTTGCATGTATGCATATTCCAGGCAACACAATGTGGAAGAAAATATGACCATTGCAATGGAGGAGGCCCCAGAAAGCTTTGGGCAGGTGGTTATGCTCTACATTAACTGCAAGGTCAACGAGCACCCTGTGAAAGCTTTTGTCGACTCAGGTAATAATCAGAAATTTTAATCTCATATGCCTGATGTTCAACTCTCTTGTCAAGCTCACTGGTTCCGTGTACATGCTCCCGGCCCTTTTTTTTTAGGAGCCCAGATGACCATCATGAGCCAAGCTTGTGCCGAACGTTGTAACATTATGCGCCTGGTGGATCGACGCTGGGCAGGGATCGCTAAGGGAGTGGGCACCCAGAAGATCATTGGCAGAGTTCATTTGGGTGGGTGTCAATTTTTTCAAGTATTTTCTTAATGATATATTTGCGAAACCGACACACTACTTACAGAGACACTGACTCATGGATGCCTTTATATGTCTCTTCGTTCAGTTTTAGAATATATGCCTAGTGGTAAGTGCTAGTGCTTTGCTCGATGAGAGGGTTTCAGAAGGAAAAAACTCCCACGTCCTATTAACAAGTACCAAACATAATTGTTTGTATTTCCTATGAAAGATCATTGTAAGTGTCATCATCAGTGTAGGTTAACATTACTAAGTGCAAACAGGGTATACAAGGTGCCACATGTAGGTAGTTAAAAAACATTCTACTATTCCTTCAACATAAGTGAAATGTCAATGTGATTTAATTTGTGTTGTCCATGTAGCTCAGGTCCAGATAGAGGGGGACTTCCTGCCTTGTTCTTTCTCCATCTTGGAAGACCAGCCGATGGACATGCTGCTTGGCCTGGATATGTTGAAGAGACACCAGGTGTGAGCCGCTTTTATCTGATCCCTGTATGCAGTACATCACAAGACTGTATAGAGTTGCATTTCTTCAGGAGTTTCAGTTTATTATACTGCATGTACAGGAAAGCTAAACATAAGCTGTGCTCATGATCTGTACCTTTTTGTTGCAGTGCTCGATCGACCTGAAGAAGAACTTGCTTCTTATAGGCACTACAGGCACTGAAACTCGCTTCCTGTCTGAGGCCGAGCTGCCAGAATGTGCCCGACTGGCATACGGGGCAGAGGGGCGTGAAGACGCCCGTCCAGATGAGCTAGCCGACAGAGAGCTTGCAGAGGCATTACAGAGGTCCATACATGAAAGCGGTAAGGAATAGGACACTCATATCTGCACCTCAGCCTATTTTCCATTGGGCTTTTTTTAGTTCAGTTAGAACCACATTTGCATGTGCCACGTTAAGTTTCTCAACCCCATTTATGCTGTCATCTGAATTTGTAGTCACATGATCCCTTCATGTCATCACCGCAGCAAACTAAACGTGCTTTAGAATCCAAAGAGGTCAGGAAATTGACAACTACCTGTCAGATAAGGACAAGCATTTCTAAGAAAATTGTTAAAATCAAGTAATTCAGGCTTAAAGGGAAACATGATTTTTAACTTTATTTTAACTGTAGAGATCTACAGCTGATGCTGCCTAATTTTGAGCTGAACTTTGTGAGTTTGTTTTTTATACAATTAAGGCTCTATATTTAAATACACTTAGGCTAAAGACATTCATGTTATTTAAGTACTTTTTTCACAACCCCACATATTTCATGTTGCCAGACACTTCTTGTGTTAAGTCAAAAGGGTGTCTACTATATTTTTATGAAAGATTGCTTCATAATTAATATTGCTTCAATCTTCCATACAGTTTAAAGAGATAGCCTTCTAGTGAATTTCAATTTTTGACCCATTGAAAACCTGTTCTAGTAAATTAAGCTGAGATAAATATCATTCTTGGTTATTATTCTGAAATGATCTGTAATGGTTATAAAGTACACACCCTATTGGCTTAACACAAGCAGTGTTTGGTAACATGAAATATGTGGAACCTCTACTGCACATGCACGTAAATACTGCAGTATAATACAATGCAATGAATCCTCCCTCCCTTCATGAGGATTATAATGTTACATTTTTATTGAATTTCTCTCAAACAGATTCAGCGAAAAATGTACATTATTATCCTCATGAGAGGAGGCTTTATTTGCAGGGCTGTTGTATTATGCTGCAATATTTGTATATATGTGTATCTAATACATTGGCAAGTGAGTGTAAGCACATGATGTATATTCAGAGAAACACAGGAGAAAAGACAGACAACACAAAGGAGATACAGTGCTAACCAACCAAACAGATTATGTCTACTGCTGTGAATTTTAACAGCACAGATGGATTTCTGAAGGAGGGTGAGAGCAGCACTTAAGCCCCCTCCAAAGGGAGGTTGAAAGGAACATGTAGTGCTAACAAGAACGCATGTATGAGACAGAGACTATTACACATAACTTTAAAATGACATTAGGGCAGCCGACAGAATTGATTTCTGTATGAGGTCATATCTTACTGTGATCTCATGAATATGAGAAAATCCCCTTGTGAAAGAGAAATGGATCCGGAAAGGTTTAATCAGGCATAACATTGATTAATTGTGTTTCCCTTTAATACCTTTGTAGACTGATATTAGTATTTGTGTAACTCTGCGATTGCCTGTAACTTTTGCAGACAGCAAGTGGAACTAGTTCAATAAGCAGCAGTAGAGTACTCTGGTACAGTAACACTAATGAGCCAAAAAAACAGCCACCAGGGCAGATGCATCTATCAACTAACGGTTGAAACAAATTTGGTCTTAAATATCTCAATCATAATTATTCTGCCGTGACCTCAATTGGGCTTCCTGAGGTTCAGTGACCTGGTATGTGATTACGCTGTGACCTCTCTGTAAGGACAAGAGCTCAAGTTGGTTTTGGATGAAACTTGGCACATTTGCTTGCGTAAAAAGGGTGAGAGGTTGGTGCATGCTCTGTGTGTGACTGCTAACTTTCTCCGTCCCTTTGCATGATGTGTGTGGTGTGTGCTCTAACCTCTGAGCAGGACAGCACTGATGCATTTGGAGACAGCTGGAGAGGGCCCAACCAACCAGGTACTGCAAATTCACAAGTCCATTGTCAGTGCTAAGTCCATTGCTTATTATTTCTTTTATTTTGCTGCCGATTTATTAATTGTTACACTTTTGTTTTCATTTATTTGTTGTTTATTTTTGGTCTGTTCTCAAATTCATATTACTGGTAAAATTCGTGGAAAAGTAGCACAACAAAAGTGCGTGCAAATGTCAGTCACGGATATTTCATGGAAATTTGTGTTTTAGTGAAAATGCAAGTAAAGCTCGCGAACAGGGTTCGGACTAACTCCAGATGTTAATTCTCCAATATGTTTTCTCTTACAATAGACACTGCAGATGGACAAACTACCTCACCGCAGCCATCACCATTTACATTACCCAGAACCTTAGACCAAATGTCCTCACCCAACTCTCCTTCCGTAAGCCCTCCCTGCACCCAGTCCCAAAACCAGACCCTGGATCGCTCACAGTCTGCCCCGGCCACCATGGAGCAGGCTTCAGCGCCAGGGCAGTGCCAGGACCAACCTGGCTTCCAGGGGCTTCCTCTGCCAGAGAGGAATGCTGGTTCTACATTATATGAGCTCCACCCTCCCCTTTTGCCCGACCATAGCCCCTCCACATCCCCTCTACCCAGTCAGTCAACAGAAGTCCCCTCTAAATTTGTCCCTCCTGCAAACGTGACTGCAGATATGGCTGCAAGTGGCAGTCAAGCCCTCCAGTTTCCAGAGGGTGACACACTTTCTAAAGCCACAGAGGAGGATGCAGAATCATTTGAGGTGTTGAGCAGCTCCCAGCTCCCCCATCCAGAGGAACTTTCCCCCATTCAACCTATGGAGCAGGAGGTGTCGGAATCTGACACCACAGATGCTGAAGCAACCGGTCCAAATGGTAATAGGCATTCGGACACAGTTGAAATGGAGTCTCCCACGGCCTCCCAGGATGTGGTGTCCTCTGAAAGGGACCAGCCAGAAGGCGAGCGCTGCTCAAGCTCCGACAGCATCCCCTCACTGGCAGCCGCTCTGATGGAACTTCATGAGCTGCTGGTATCCAACAACCATCCTCAGTCCCAAAACCGCAGCACCTCCTGCTCCCCCTCACACCCATTCCGACAGGACAATGACGAATCGGCCCCCGAGCCTTGCAACCCGGCTCCTGAAGTCACCCAGCCTACCTTGTCTACTGCCATAACAGCAAGTGCAGAACCAAGCGATGCCAAAGCCAACCATGCTGCTGCTGCATCTGAGGGACCATCTAAGTGTATTGTGCCTGACCTCTCCGGCCAGGATGACCATCTGGACAGAGACTCATCAGAAACTGTGGTGGGACAAGGACCGCTGCAGTGTCCGGACAGCTCCAGGGAGAGGAGGGGAAGTAGATGTGGACAAGATGAAGCTAGTAACATCTGCATTTCTCAGCCTGCGGTAGAGGTTCCCCCTGATCCTGTAGGGGACTTGGAGTTCAGGGAACCTCCTGAAGGGCAGCAGGGAAGAGGGGTTGCAGACGGAAGAGCCTCTGGCACAAACACCCCAGACACTCTTGGCCTCCAGACTGAGCATACTTTTCTCAGTCCTCTGTCAATGGCAGTGGGCTCTCCCGAGGAAGTCTCTAGCACCTCGTTCCCCTCTGTCCCTCCTCTTGCGCATGCTGCCCGGCCTACATCTCCTGCCCCTCATCTCCCTGCACTGCCTCCCTTTACAGAACAATTTCCAGCTGAGCACATCCAGAGAATCCAGGCAGCAGGGTTTTCTGCCAGGGAGGCTGCAGAGGCACTAGAACAAGCCCACGGGGTTGTGGAGTTGGCTCTACTGGCACTACTAGCCCGCAGTATCACCGTGCCCACGTAGACTTCTAACCAGCCTCCCAACTCAGCATCTTATACCTTGTTACTGATCCAGATGTCTCAATCCCTTCACAGCAGGGAGCAGGTAATAACAGGGAAAAGCTGTCTCTTGGTTTGTTGTACACAACATCCAGGAACAAACAACTGATAACACATTTCGTGATACAACAGATATGTGAGGTGTGTTTTGCATGCAGATGTTTTGGGTGTGCACCCATTTCATTGGTTTTTAGGTATTTTGTATGGTAGATTAATTTTCTTCTTGTTTGTCATCCAACATTGACTTATTATTAAATGTCCTATATGTGAATGATTGTTGAACCATTGTTATGATTTGCCCTCTGATAGCTGATAGAACTACTGTTGTGGCTGAGATACACCAGGCATGGACACAGCAGAACGCTTTCATCTAATCAACTGAAGCTGCGACAGCGACCACGGAAGCTATGTGGGCCTGCCCTGCAGATCTATTTTTATACGCCTTGTCTATTGTTTTTTCCTCTCTGTGTGGCTGCACGGCCCTCCAGATCTAAACTACAATATAGAACCATGTAAAAAAGTTCAATCTGATTAAAATGAATACCTCATTGTACCACAAGCAATGCGGAGCCACGGTGCAACATTGTTTCAATACACATTAAATTACATCATTCAGATGAATGTGGACCCATAAACCTGCAGTTAAAGTGACCGGCAATGTAAAAAGCAGAAGTATCCTGCTTAAATTTCCCCTCAGAAAACATGGCTGGCATGCAGAGCGGGTAAAACGAAAATGCTCCGGCTCAGCTACGTGATGCGCCACGTACGTGCCTGGTGTATTTGAAGACTTTATGTTGTGGAGCATCAATAAAATCTCATAATGGAGCGGCGTCGCTCCGGCTCCCCATGCCGGAACAAAGTGATGAGCTTTAGATCTTTCAGCATTTAGGTTTGTATCCCCGTCAATATCAATCTCAATGACGGAACAGCTGTACTGTGGGAAGTTCAGAGGGATTGATCATTTGTTTAAGAAGTTTACGAACCGGTTCTACAAATCAGATGAAAGCAACATTCACAGCCATTAATCCCTCAAATATCAAGTGAGCCACAAGTGTTCGGGGAAATCTCATGGATGGTATTTTTATTTTTTATTCATTGTATCACGGAAGTTATCTCGTATCGTCTCCACAATTTATCGGTTTTTGCCATTTGTAGATTACAAAACTGTTTGTAGGTCCTGTTCAAAATGTCCTTTTTGTTTTGTGTCAAATCATCAGAGTGTGTGTTCAGACCGTTTAAAACAATTTAATTTTGTTGCCTGGACATTCGTTGTTCTCAAATGTTCAGTTCAGCATATATCCAGGACTTTAATGGCTATCAACAGTGTTCAGGCAGACGGATTTATTTACTTTTATCTTGTATGAAATTTTAAATTGCAAATAAAATGGAACTAGTATTTGTATACTGTGTGTGAATTTATTTACCTATTATTGGTAGGGTTCCTTTTAATAAACAACTAATGTATTTACTTAAACAACTACCAAGGATCCTCCTTTTGATGCTGAACATGAAAAATATACCTGATGAAGTTCTGTTACTTTTAGATTCATTTCAATGCTGATCCTTCGTTTGATCTATAAAATGTGAGATCCCACGATGATGTCTCCTTGTTTTGTAGCTCGTTTCGTCCAACAAAACTCTAATGTATTGAGTTAAAGACTACAGAAAATAAGGAGCAAATATTCACACATCAGTTGTTCAACAAATCAGTGAACCTCCGAACTACCTGGAAGTGAATACGTGGCAGAGTGGAATTGACCCAGAGAGTTTAGAAACAACCACACCTGGTTCAAGTTTTGTGATTGCTGCTCAGTAGAGCTCAGACTGCCTCCAACTTGGAGCATTTAATCAGAGGGAGCTGCACTGGACACACACACACACACACACACCCCAGTTCCATTTTGGGGTTAGAACAGTCTGGATACCTTAGTGCATCATGGCTGAATTTGACAGCACAGATGAAACCAGACTCTCTTTGAGGGAAAGCATTTTTAGTTCCCTTGACTCGTTCTTTGGATACAGTCCTCCAGTGAATAATGTGATACCTGATCTGGAGACAAAGGAGCAGCTATCCACATTTTCTCTGGAAAGCAAAAGTGCAGAGACAGGAAGTGACTCCCTGAACCAGTTTGAGGATAGCAAGTAAGAACCACATGGTGCATTGAGAAAACCTTTGTAAAACTTCAGTGTGATTAGTTTTGACTAAATGTCTTCATTCCATTCTAGTCCTCCTGTAGACATTTCATCGGCCCTCAGGTCAGTTGCATTGATGGGCGCATTTGATTTTGGCAAATTGCACTCTGCTGTTCCAAAGCTGTTCTCTGTTCCAAGCCAAGATGACTCCACATGTTCCCCATTAGTTGATCAGGAAACAAGTACAGGAGGGTAAGAGGATGTGAATACTGATGCTTTGGCAAAACCTTTCCCTTCTAGTAAATGTGGCTTTGTAATCCAGGGCTGCTGGTCCAGCTGAGGAAGAAGCACTGAGTGTATCATTCCACTCCAAGTACATTCACATTTGTAAGTTTACTTCCCTCCCTAAGGCACTGGCTTGTGTAACTCTAAAAGCAATGTAAAGCACCTTGTCTTCATTTCCTCCTCCGATCTGCAGTCCCCCTGTATCAGGACTACTGTCTGCAGGCAGTGAAAGACGACCTGCACGGACTAAACATAAAGACTTTAGTGTCTGAGCTGATGTCCCCTCGGTACCTGCAGGATCTTCAGTCCCGTCTAAGCCCTCACTGTTATTCTACATCCCCTAAACGGAGCTCTACAGAGACATCCTCACCTCCCTCGCAACTTATCAGGGTGACACCGTTTACCCTCTGGCAAGATCTGGATGAGGTGAAGGCAGCTGGCCTGCTCAGTAGCTTGACTCCCAGAGAGATTCGCCTTCAGGAGGTGTGAAACACTGCAGACATGAAATGCTGCACTAACCTGATACTAAAGTGAAAAATCACTCTCATGCTCCCTTTCATCTCTCCTGAAGTCCACGTTTGAGTTGATTGGGACTGAAGCATCTTACTTGAGGAGCCTTGGAGTCGCTGTCGATCATTTCTATGCATCAGACCCTCTGAAACATGCTCTGTCTCAAATGGAGCGTCACATTTTGTTTTCCAACATCCGTCACGTGAAGGCAGCCAGTGAGAGGTGAGAGCTCCACCACCGTACTACTTTGTAACAGAGGTTTAGATTTGTGCCGCTGTTCTGTATCTTCTAGGTTTCTTATGGATCTGGAAACCCGACTGGGTGAGAGTGTGTTGATTACTCAGGTTGGAGACATCGTGCTTGAGCACTGCCCAGTGTTTCATGCCCTTTATGTGCCCTATGTGACAAACATGATGTACCAGGAAGCGCTAGTCAACCAGCTGCTGTAAGTAAGTCTCTCCTGTACACTAGTTGAACTAAACGCCTGCTTTCCTTAATCATTCATGCACGTCTCTTCTCTATTTCAAGGCAGCAGAACAAAAACTTTGTGTTTGTACTCAAGAAGCTTGAGGAGGAGCCAGTGTGTCAAAGACAGAGTCTCAAGTCGTTCCTTGCACTTCCCTTCCAAAGAATCACTCGCATTAAGCTCATACTGGAGGTATTTGTTGGGGGTTTGAATTAAATGCATCCAAATGTTCTTATCTAGGTATGTCAAGTTTCAGAAGCTTTTTCTTTTTATTTCAGAGCATCCTGAAACTGACTGAACCAAACTGCGACGCTGTTTCAACTCTTGAAAAAGCAAAGGAAGCCATTCACAAGGTACTGCTGTTTTAAAACCAGTCCATTCGTGCAAAGACAAGCTGAGCACAGTTCTTTAACCGGAAAATATCATCACTGATTTGCTTTGACTAGATAGTGACCGCGTGTGACAAGGGGGTCAAAAAAATGAAGGAAATAGAGGAGTTGGTCAACCTGGAAATGCTGCTGGATTTTCGCAAAATGAAGGTTTCTACTAGTTTTCCTCTAAGATGTTTAATGTATCTGACTTGTCTACTGTAAGCCGCAGATGATCTTAGCAGACTGCCTATTCCTCTTCCAGGCGGTTCCCCTGGTCATAAGCGGGCGTCGTCTGGTGCACCAGGGCCCGATGAGACAGCTGACTGTGGAGAGCACCTACAACTCAAGAACATCATTCATCAACGTCTACGTTCACCTCTTCAATGACTTTTTGATGATCTCCTTGAAAAAGTACTTACAGGTTATCTGAGAGCTTGGAATCAGACACCAACCTCCTCCCTTAGTTTACTTGCGTTTCCCTAAATCCCTGCATGCTTGTTATTTGATCCCATAGACACTTAAAAACTGATGTTTGACATAACCTGAGATGATTACGAATGTATACAAAAATGTTCCTAGAGCATTTATTAGTTTATGACTGTGGGAAAGTTTGGAAAAACGGTAAGATTATATATTTAACCAATTCATATACAGTAAAGATATTCTATGTGAGGATAACTTCTGTTGTCACTTCTATTCACTAAAACCTTATTTGAAGAATTGTGTGCAATAAATCTTCCACAGTAAAAAAAAAAAAATCAAAAGTACTTCAATTTCATCAAATGCTGCTTATTTCTTTTTTAAAAAAGTCTGAGCTGACGAAGACTTTGATGCAGTTGACTTCATTATTGCTGAGGAAATGTATTACTGCTAAACGTAACGTCTCCATTAAGTTAAAGAAATGATCTGAATTTTTCTCGTTTTGTCACTTCCCATTAAAACGGCCTGTTTTCTCTCTCTGCACCATCACGTCAGGGACCAACGGTTCATAGTGGAGGATCACGCTGAATTCCCCAGACACGTGCACATTGAACCTTTGAAGACTGAAGTCCTGTGTTTGCCCCCAGAATCATTCCTGCTGCGTCTCTCTCAAAGTCGAACTGGCCAACCGACCGCCATGATTCTTATCACGCATACAAGGTACCAGAGGACATGTGCAGTAAGTCCCTCTGAACTATGAAATGTTCTTTGATTCCGGTCTGCTCTTGATTGCAGGTCAGATAAAGAGGTGTGGATGAAGGTGCTGTCGTCTAAACCGTGATGGGACGAGGCTGTTTGGATTTTATACATCGACCGTGGAGCTTTTTAACTTTCACATTAATATAAATTGTTCATTTTGAAATTGTTCACTCTTATCTTGTCTGTGCACTATATTGTTCTTAGTAGCACTCTTGTATGACACATGACACGTTCAAACATTATTTCTGTTTAATAAAACATTAGCTTCTTTTAAGTTATGTACATTTCTTTTCTAATTCTACATACAAAATATTTTCTTTTTTCAGATCAGCCTGGTGCAAAAATGTGAAGATGGTGATCTTTTGTGAAGCAGACCTGGTCTTACAAAGTGAAAGAGATTTCAGAAGATCCCTGTCATGAAACTATAGTTGTTTTTTTTTTCAGATGATTAACTATAAATCGCTGTAATGATCAGATGGATGACCAGAGGGGCTCAGTTTCCTCCAGCTGCACTTCACTTAAAAAAATATAGAAAACTTAAATAACTCAACCTCACATTGATGCAACCACAATCCAAAAATAACATCTCATCTTATCAGCAAGACTCTTTTTACGTGACACTTAATTGTGTCATATAAGATTAAATTCTAGAACTGTCTCCGAAGTTTCCTCCCTCAAAGACACACCCAGGTGAGACACCTTCCTGGTGTCTAATCCACCTCAACCTTATGTTCAATATTAAAGTAGAGTTCCAGTCTCCTGCTCCGAAGGCTGGCCGGCTGATCCGGCTGTAACACAGTCCCGATGCCACAAGTTCTCTGCCAGGCAGTTGAGGAGGGGTGCTACATCATCCAGTCCATCACTAACTTTCCCGCCCGTACGCAGGACTGGTAACCTCCATGTTTCCTGGAAATCCCTCACGTCTTTCTCTGCGACGTCGCAGTGCATAAAAAGGTCAAATCTGAGCAAAATCGTTCAGGACAATGTTCGTTTTGCATGGTTGCAATTTGCATTTCTGTAATTAATGCTTGCAAGAGCCCTGAATGTAGTATTAAACTACTTTTTCTCCTGTATTATCTGTGGTTTAAGTCTACAGGGTCCTGTAATAGAAAATGTGTCCTTTTTTAAATAATTGACTATGAAAGTGTGCCAGCTTACGAGGAGGCGTTGGAAAATATCCAGTTAGAACATTGATTTTGGTCTTTTTATTTTAGTCCTTCACAATAAACAGATTGTCAGCCTTTTTTCTTTTAAACTTACAGAGAATCCAATCATTTTAATTTGAACTCTTCATCTCAGCTTCCCTAAAAGCTTCATGAAAGCATTAGATCTGAGTTAGGACTTCCAAAGTGTTTATGCGGCAAATATTACAAACCCTTATGAAAGGATACTTGGTGCCAACCACCACCATCACAACTCGTTCCCCCGATGGCCCGGTCCACTTCGCAATTTGATTTGCCAGATCATCAAATGATGTTCTGTCAGTGAAGGAGAACAGTAAGAGAACGGCGTCCACCTCCTCCTTACAGGACTGAAAGATGAGGAGAATGGTGAGTTGCAGATATATTTCTGTTTTACATTGCAACAAACGGTCATAAACTCTTGACTAAATACAATATTTCAAATACTGTAGAATTGATACATACTGGAAGCAAATGGTCAAATCTACGCAAGGCGTTCTCTCCACAGTCCCATAGCTGCATTCGGAAGAACAGAACTCTGCCACTTTCTCTCAGCTTCACTGGCCAGTACACGGCTGTGGTCTCAATACCTTGAACCAGAAAACATGAACTGGACTAGTTTCATCCTTTAAACTTGAGATTTTCTGAGGTGTGTGAATTACTTAAGAACTCACTGCTAACTGTTCCAATTCCAAATAATAAAATTATCCATGTTGAGTTATAATCCCTTCTGGTTGATCCAAGAACAGATGTTGAGCTACATGAATCTATAGTTCGGATAGGTTGGCTCCACAACAGTAACCCCAACAAACCCCATTGATTAACATTAGCAAAACAGCTCAACTGTTGATACCTGCCTGTCGTACCTACCTGTGGTTTCATAGTGCATGTTGGGCATATTCAGGCCTGCAAGGCGTGAAGCAAGAGCACTTTTACCAACTCCACTCTTGCCAGTGATGAAGATCTTGTAGTGGACTGTGTCCACAGCAACATGTGGAGGCATCACTGGAGACTCCAACAAGCCTGTGCAACGTATTATGAAAGATCCACCAGAATGTTTATTGTTATGCTTGGTATTTGCTAACTACGATTATTCTCATGCTTTTGCCCTTTTATTTGAATCTGACATGTGTGACAGCATGCACGTACACCAGTTATTGTTAATTTATTGTACATTCATGTTGATTGTCCAATGAACCAGTTTTAGTCGGACATGTCACTTTGTTTATATTATTTCGAGTAAACATAAGAGATATAATTCAATGTGTCAATTGCCTCATTAAACATGTTGGTTTTTACAAATGCTACAACTCCTTTCCTCCTTATTTACACCCTGAAGTGTTTTTGTATAGTGTCAGCTGTGAATGTCCATTCAGTAACACAGAATTAACTTTACAAGACTGAAATACCTCGGCTAAATTGCATATGGCTATTTTGTGACGTGGTGCTTGAGAAAACATACCAAATTTCTTGCGTTTCTTCTTGTTCAGGATTTTGCTGAAATATTCTTTACTGTCTTTACATCGATGCCAATCTGCTACAACTACGGATCCGGGAGGAGGAACTTCGTTCATCTTGTTGAAGCTAATGTTAGCATTTCCCACACCGCTCGGTTCCGTGAGGCGGCAGAAGACTATGTTTGCTTCTGAAACGGCAGTTTGTATGTCAGTAGTAAAGCAGACGGACTTTCTGACCACACTTCATCGTTATAATGTCAACTTGAGTCAGGAAATTTCATTTCTAAGCTAGCCCTGCTACCTGACAAAAACTTCAGTATCCCTTGACAACCACTGTGTCGTCATTTCCGTCGACTCCTTCGGTTTGTGGTGTTATGATCTACCAAAAAGTTGTGATTGTATTTTTATCTACTTCTCGTTGTCGTTTTGTGACAAAGACCAAGTGACAAAATACAGATGTTTGTGCACCTGCACCATAAATCTAATAGTTGCAATAGACGTGCAAGTAACGTTTCGATTAATGTACTTGTTATACGTTAATATTTTTAAAAGGTATAAAGGAGTATCACACGTTTTTAGTTTTATGTTATTTGTAGCGTTGTTGATATAACGTTTTCTATCGTAACTATCTATCTGCAGCCGCTGGTTCATGTGCATTGAGCTGCTCCCCGCACCGCTAGAGGTGGCTGACGTTCAGGCTTTCAGTGAATCGATGGTACTGAGATCACTTCTGGCAGAATGCGAGACTATGAATGAGATGTGTTTAATTATTTCAAAGTTTGATTTGTTTCAAATGTAATGTCGAACGCAGTGGAAAAACAATAACAGGTTAGGCTCAGCAATACACAATGAGTACAATCAGGACACCACAGCTGCACATGTTGAGTTGAACAGATATGGGGTCCACAGCAACAGGCAGGTTGAATCAGTGGGAAAAAGTTTTTGTAGCAGTGCCTTCTCCTCCTAGCTGCATGGCAGCAAACATCATGACTTCACCTTTCTCCACCCATGTTGATGAGGTGAGAGGAATGGGAGAGAATTACAAAGTTTAGGAGTCACAACCTCTGAGGCAAAGTCTCCTTCAGTTTCTAAGCGGTGATAGAGGATCAGTCAGCAGTCCCTGTTGAGAAACGCAGAGACCTGCTAGTCACATACACTACGGCTGAAGGGAATCTTTAAGGTAGGCAGGTGCCTGATAATGCAGAGCACTGTAGGTGTTCACAAGAACTTTGAAAGGGGGAAGGGCAAACAGAATCTTGTCAGTGGGTCCAAAACTTTCCAGTTGTGCGGCTGTTGAGCCGTCACTCTCAAATTCAAGCCATACAAATCACAATATGACACCACAAAATAGATTTCATGTCAAATCTACAATGTTAAAGGCTGTGTGGGTCAAAACAATGACACTTAATGAATTTCCAGAGAATAACTAAGAGAGGGGGAATTTTACAGGGCTGAGTGATGGTGGTATGATGGAGCACAGTTGTGTGTAGGTGTGACATTCTACTCCATCATGGCAAAGTCACCAAAGTTAATAAACTCCGTCTGGATGACAGCTGCCCCAAACAAAGACTCAAGAGTCATTGGCCACAAGAACAGCACTGCTGAATACTGTTTAAATAGAACTGTTGACGAACGGAATTAAATCTGATCTTTAGCAGTCACAGTGAGGTGCATGTACAAATATTGAGTGGCTACACATGTCAGTATTAGTACACTGAGAACAAGTATAAACACAGCACTTAAGATTTAATGCAGGTACATAAAATCAACAGTATGCAACAAAATGCCAACATTTTGTCCAAGAAATGTCTACTGGATACCAGCAACAGTCAGTGAGAGTCAGAGGAACTCAGTGTTCACAGCTTCTTGTTCAGTAAACACCATTTGCATTTTGTCACGCACTGCATGTCCTTTACATAGAATGAATGAGATTATTGATTTTGAGCTTTCCTTATTCCTGACCTTTTATCGACCCATCATAAGGAACACCTGTGTAGTGATCACGGCTTCAATAATCATCTTTGTATTCTGCACTTGTTTGTGTGTTTGTATTGAAGCTCTATGTACTTAAGTCATGAGGCATTCTATTCAACTGATATCATGTTTGGTTGAGCAAAGATGTGAAAACTGAGTAAAAAATTCTGTCCATTTCCTCTGAATATTGAGACATGAACATGTATATCACTGTTTACCATCTAATTTGATCATAATAGCATGCTAATATTTGCCAGTAAGCACCAAGTGCAGCTCATGTTGTTGGAATTGCATTTGAAAGTATTTGTATTATGACGACTCCAAAGTAATGGACAGTGAAACAGAAACACGACAGCGCAAGATGAAAAGCCAAGAGATCATCAAAGTCTGCACAAAATTTCCTACAAATACATGCAATGGTTGCTGAGACATTTTACCCCTAAACCACAAACCAGATGTAAAGATAGGTTGTCTGAAAACATGAAGCAGACATTTCAGTCTGGATCCAAATAGTGGACAGACTTAACCATCCATAAACCACGGCTGCTAGTTGAGGTAAAACATACAGTGACTACTTCAGAGTACAAGAAAGTGATCCGGTCACAAGGCAAAACTGATTTTATTTCAACACAAAAATCCATCGCCTTAGAAACATACTCACGCACAACAGTACTACTTCTTGTGTAACAAATTACATAAATAAAAAGTACAATAAATATTAAATAAAAAATGTATTAAGACATGATGTAAACAAACAGAAGACTTGAGTTAAATGCATCATTTGATATAGAGACAGACTACAAAACATAAGAATGTGAGTCTTTGCCCTGAGTGGAAAGTTTAAAGTCTCATTAATCATGAAGTGTAGAAAAAGTTTAAGGATCCTGAAACGCTGGCAGGAAAAAGTGAGTGCTTGTAAAAATGTGCCCTTAATCAAAAAGAGCCTGAAACATTTCAGTCATTCAGTATAAAACAAGCACTCTCATATCGCCCTCTTACTTTTCTTTACTACGTCACATAACTTTCTTTAGTCCCACGTATAGCATTTGTACACAATGATAAGTTATTACTCTTCTGTTATAAAGTACATAAGTGTTTTCAGTCTCTGTGAGTGGCTTGGAGGGTTCTCAGACATGCCACAGAATAACTCCCTGCAGCATAGTTAGGTTTCCCCCCACATTTCAGTCCTCCTCATCCATGAGGGAAATGGCATGGTCGGTCAGTGCACTTTGATTTTCAGGAATGCTTAGATCACACTGCAAACACGCTGAGGGAGGTGGTCTCGTCTTTCAGACCCAGGATGCTGTAGGCTATCCTTTTCATGTGACCTGGAAGCCTCACTCCAATATTCCCGATGTCTCTAAATGGAAAAGGTGAATGTTAGCTTTTGGAACTGTAGAAAACAACATGTGTTTAAATTAAGGCGCCACAGGGGTTTCGCTGAGGGTATGGCAATACAGAATGCGAGGAATGGCATGGACAGAGGTGGAGCAGATAGAATTCACAAATTGCAGGAACAAATGTTCGAACTGAAAGCTCAATACCCTCTCTGTATTCTAACAGAACGTGGCAGGATGCCAGAAAAATCAAAGTAGAAGCAAAGCTACACCCGTGCCATGTGTGCACTTACTCATGCCTCAAGGCGAGCACCTGCTCCATGCTCGTGATCCCTGCACGCGTGAAGCTTTCATTGTACTGACTCATTTTGATGGACTCCAACCACTCAGGCACCGATCTGAACATGGTACCGTCACAGCCGCTGGTGCTGGGCAACCGAATGGACACGCTGCAAGAACAACATATATTTGAATTACTAATCATTGAATGCTACTTTATGTACACTGAGTGCATGTTAGAACGTTTGAATGGAAGGTAACAGCATTGCTGTCAACAAACTGTAAGACACAGGTTCCTATAATCTATTAAAGGCAAATAAAATGAACACTCGCCTGGATGATTTGAATATGAATAGAAAATAAACATTAGCCCTCCTGTTATTAACGAAGAACAAGGGGTTAAAAGTTTTGTAAAAGCTTACCGTGGATCAAAGTCAGCAATTGGTTTTAAAGACTCCGGGCTTCGGAGCAGTTTGTCCAGAATGTTGACAGTGTCTGAGAAGCGAGGTCGCTTGGAGCGGTCGTGCTGCCAACACTGGAGCATGAGCTGGTAGATAGCGGAGGGGCAGTCCATTGGAGCAGGGAGCCTGAAGGCCTCGTTGATCGCCTTCATGACCTTGGAAAGAGATCAGTATTTAGATTTACAGTATAATTACTGCGTCAGTTACAGAGTTGGAGCAGTTTGCAAATGTGCCACGCTTGTGTGTTGCAGTGCATTTGAAGAGGATACTGGGAAACTACAATGGATGTCAGATAACTTTAAGTCAACAGCTACCCAGCACAGACTCCCCAGTGGTAACAGTCATTAAGAGTTTGACCTTCACAGGCCAAAACAATCCCTCATCTCAACAACACCAGCTAGAAACAGGAGGTGACGGATGAATCTTACCTCATGGTTGCCCATGTCCCAGTAGGGTCGTTCTCCAAATGCCATGACTTCCCACATGACGATGCCGAAGCTCCACACATCGCTGGCTGAAGTGAACTTCCTGTATGCGATCGCTTCAGGGGCAGTCCAACGAATTGGGATTTTACCTCCCTGAGAGAAAAAAAACATTAACAAATCATGTTAAATCGGTAGAAGGAATGGAAACATAAGGTGCTGAAAGACTAACTGTTTAAACTGGACACTTGGGAGTGAAAAGACCATTAACAGTCTGGCTTAGGTTACTACAAAAGAACAAGGTTCCTCTGTATTGTAATGTTTTTAAGCTGTAGGACGTACTCTGGTTGTGTAGGTTCCCTCTGCATCATCTTCCAGCACACGCGACAGGCCAAAATCTGACACTTTACACTCCAGGTTGCTGTTCACAAGAACATTCCTTGCTGCTAGATCACGGTGCACATAGCTCATGTCTGAGAGGTATTTCATGCCAGCAGCGATTCCACGCAGCATTCCAACGAGCTGGTATGATGGAATCTCCCCATCACGGTCCTAAAAAAACAAAGAAAAATCATTTAGGTAACTATTTTAAAATTCTTTATTGCTAAATTTTCAATATATGATCAAATTCAGTCAAACTGAACCTTTCTTTGTGTTTTTAGCTATTCACGATATATATATATATGATATGTACAGCACCACCACCAACAGGATTTCAAGAACTAAAAGAATCCCCTGTGAAGATGTTTAAGAAGGATACACATTTGACATATTTGCTACACTTAAATGATGTATGCAGGGCTTTTTGATAAGAAAAGCTGAATACCCAGAGAAACCCCACAAGGCACTTTTAAATGTGGAGTGCAAGTCATGTTACCCACCCATTCCATTCTTACCTTCAGATATGTGTCGAGAGCTCCATTCTCCATATACTCCGTTACTATCATGATATGCTTGACTGAAAATGGAAAAACAAAGGTTTAGAGAGGAAAACACATGGTGTTATATATAAACAAGCTGTGATTGGCTGTTTGATTCGTTCTTAAGCAATGACTCACATTTGGTGACAACACCCTCCAGTCGGATGATATTTGGGTGTGAGAACTGTCCCATAATGCTGGCCTCACTCAAGAAGTCCTGCCTTTGTTTCTCTGAGTAGCCTGGCTTCAAGGTCTTGATCGCTACGGCCACGTCGCCTCGCCCGGGAGTCTTCATCACGCCCCAAAAGACTTCCCCAAACTCTCCTGATCGTCAGACAGGCAGCAGGAGGACACATCAGAAACTGGACCCTGACATTCCATTACACAGGGAGGTGATTCAAACACTTCACTTACCGACACCGATGACTTTTTGTTTGCTGATGGCACTCGGGTCAATCTCTGTGACAAACTTCTGGATGGCAATGTTAGGGTCCTCATACATGTGTGGATCAACATACGTCTTTAAAGGCTTCAGCTGATCTGAGGTAAACATAATGAGCAGAGTGTTAGATTAAATAACTTTATTAACAGTATATTATACTGAACTATTATTGCATATATGGTTTCCTAACCTGTTGAAAAGTAGGGATCCTCTGGTCCTCCCCTGCGATGAGATCTCAGTCTCCTGAAAGGAAAACAGGAACCGTCACAAATGGACTATGCAGACAGACTGCATTTTCAGTAGTTGCAGGCCACTCCAAAGTGGAAAAGACCAAGCTTCTATTTAAAACCGGCTATTAGGGCTAAACCTTCCGTGAGCGGTCGTACCACAATATCCTGAATTTACTTGAACTCGTTGCAAATAATCACACCGTCTGCAGGTCCATTAATTATGTGAATCACAAAGGTGTTGAATGTGGATTTGAAGAGTGTTGAAACCAACCGTTTACGCAGAAGCAGGACAGCCACTACCACGAGCAGAATAACAGCCACTCCAACTACAGCTCCCATCACCATGGTGGAGTTGTTCTGGGTCTGAGACTCGGCTGTGAAAGTAACCCAGAGACAAAGTTTAATTACTGTGCTCAACTATTCGATATAAAAGTGGTAAATGGTCATTAGACTGGGGATAACTTAAGTCCCTTATTACCTAATGGTGACGTGTTGAACTCGTACTCCAAACTGTAGCTGCCAGGGTTGCCCTCAGGACTCAGGGCCTGGACCCTGAACATATAAATAGTGTCTGGAGTGAGGTCATTAATCTGGACTGAGCTTTTCTCCAAAACCAGGACTGTGTAGGTGGTTCTATCTCGCTCTCCATCATCATCCTGCAAAGACAGAATAGAAAGAGGGAAGATTAGGAGCTGTTTTACCAGAAGAAAAAAAAGCAAGACAGCCTTTTTTGAATCTCTTACAACAGCGTCAACTTTGAATGAGGGAAAAAAGAACAAAAGAGGTCAAAGCTCTGTCTTACTTTTCTGCGGTACATAAGCTCATAGCGATGATTGATGTGGGCTGGAGGTCTGCGAGACAGAGCCCAGGACAAAGACAGACTGGTTGGGCTGCGATCGTCCAGATGGATCAACGTCACCTTAGGGGGATCTAACGGTTGGGGAGAGACAGAAAGCAAAATAATACTTAGTGACTTTTATACTCTTAGGAAGGCACATGTTCTGTGTTGAGTAAAGCCCCTTTTTTCATGACACATAGTTAATTAAAAATTGTCAACATAATTACAGCTTTTCTTAACTTCTGAGACATCAGACACATGATATTGTACTGTCAGCTTCACAGTTCATGAGGTTTCCTGATTTAGGCAAGAAAAAGAGAACAACAAGAATTACTCATGAACTTGATATGGAATTGATGACATGTTCCGGATGTCCACTACAGACCGTTATAAAGGAATTCGGCTCAGTCGCCTCACAGACCAGAGCACTACATCATGTTTTATTACAACGGAGCAGCTCTGCATTAGCCATTACTATTAAGAAAGCTTTTTACAGAGAATAAAACCTCCTGAATATCGATGTGATGTCTATATCACTACGTAGGATACAATACAGGACATTCCTGAGTCTAAGTGATTTCCCAGCAAACAAAAGTATTACATTTATTAGTGCATGTAAAACATGTAGTTCATTATATGATGTAAAAAACATGTTTTATGGTCTTTTTTGGTTTTTGTCACCTTTATCACATGTAGATGTTTATGTAAAAGTTATGTTCTACTTCCTCAATTCTGTTACAAATTTGGTTTTGATGAAGGAACAGAGAAAATATATTTAAAGAAACTAAAAAGGGTTGATTTTTCACTTTCATTATTATCAGTGCAAATACAGGGTATACAGGGTGAAACCAAAAGGAAAAGGCTTCAAGTGACTAAGCTCACCAGTATAGTCCAGAGCAGTGGTGATGGTTGCAACGGGCCTTGCGGTGCTGTACTGGGACACACCACTGTGTGCCTCCACAGTGAATGTGTAATTCAGATGGGAGTCCAGGTCAGTGACTATGACTGTATTTTCTTGCAGGTTTGTAGGACTTGGCTCAAAGCGGATCTTCTCTCCACAAGGGACACACGACACCACGTCACAGTGCTCGCACGTCACACTGTAGGTAAGATCACTGCGGCCGCCGGTCACCAGTGGTGAACTCCAGGACAGCTGCAGCCTGCCGTCGGCTGACAGGGTGGTGGAGGAAATGTCACGAGGGGCACTTGGTGGAGCTGTGAGAGGAAGTGAACAACACAGAGGAGTTAGGCCAAACTTCTCAACTGCCCCTACCAAGATAAAGCTACTTGTCAGTTATATGACAGGGAGTGGCAGTCTTACCGGAGCAAGCTGATGTTGGAGGGTCAGAAGGTGAACGGAAGAAACCCTGCTCGCACTGACATTCAGTGGCGCCGGCTGTGGAGGGCTCGGTGTTATCAGGACAAACCTGACATACCTCACTCGATATAGATGGCTTAAAGTAGCCTGGCTTGCATGCTGTGTCAAAGAAAAAAGCTTTGTGTTAGTTTAAGCATGACATACACTGTAGAAATAAAACAGGAAGGAATGCCTGAACAAAATTCAAACAATGAAGCTGTCTCTGTAATACTATCCTGTTCCACTCAACAGGAAGCGTTTGTTGTGAGTAACCTATAATCATAGACCCTTTGTATCCAGAGGAATGAAAAGGGATTTCCCTGACAATCTGCCTGCACTTGTCTTTTTCGCCTGAAGGTCTAATCTTAGGTCGCACCGCCAGTGTCAACCGGATGACTGCAGAGCATTAAATCCATCAGGTGATCTGATCTGCCTTCCCCCTCTGAGCTCTCAGCTTATGCAATCTGGCAAAAAATATTTCTGTTTTTGCCAAAGGAAACGCCACCTTGGACACTGGTGAAGTGTTGTGATGGACATTTCAACTCGCAGATTAACAGCCTTCCAGGGCATGGAAGGTTAATGAATGTGCAGAGTGGACAGAAACCAGGATATAAGAGCTGTGGGTCGATCTGAGCCTGATGTTTCCTCTCTTCTGTTTCCTTCCTTCCTAAACCCCAGTACCCATTGCAAATTATGACACACAAGGTTGAATAGTTTAAAGGAAAGAGACTCAGGAAGAGGAAAAGCTGTCGGGGATGAGCAGGATTTTTCAGTGTTTTTATGGAAACAGATGCACATACTTTCTGGTGTTATAAACCACTGTAGCACGGAATCTTCTTTTAAAGATTAGATCCTATGAATGATCTCTTGTCTGTGCTTTCATTCTGCTTTTTCTCTTGAGAGCAGCCTTTCATCTGGCCCCTCTCCTGGTGGCCAGGAGAAGAGGTTGAGTGAACCCTGGATTGAAGACGTGGTCTAGTCTCTTCACCACCAAGGCACAAGGACCTATGCACTCCAAGTATTACTCCAGTGGAGGAACAGGTTGAGTTTGAGTAGGAGGGATAGAGATGAATAGATGGACTGATGGGGGATGGGGGCAAAGGTCTGGAGCACCAACAGAAGTTCTCTCTGGGGAGTCACTTGGCGGCCGTGGGGGTGTAGCTGAGGTCTTTTCGCATAAGAAAAGGGGGCCAGCCCATTTCATCTTGAGCTGAAGCAGCAGGACCTCTGTCACGTACCAAAGAAACTCCGGCTCTATTCATCTATTGTCTCTGAGACTGGACAGAGTGGTGCCATAAATATGTAGCATTACTCATTACAGCTCTTAAATGGCGGCATGTGTGCAATGCTTGAGACATAAATTTGTTGATCTACAAATTGATTAAATATATTTTTGAGTTGTCATTTGAAACTTTCCTTCATAGTTAATTTTCACTTGTTGATCGACATTGTGCTTCTAATTGTCCTAAGCTCCTTTTCACTAAAACACGTGTGAAAAGGACTTATGTTCCGCACTGGTGCATCTGTTAATTGAATCAGTTTTCTGCTCTTTGTGTATGCCCATTGTTCTAATGAGTGGGAACATGGATTAGGGAGCTCGTTGCGTGTGTTAACAACCGGATGAAAGAGCAAAGAGAGGCAAAGCGGGGCATGTCATTGGCTAACAGCTGTCCTGTTGCTCCACTAATCCTCTTGACTAAATTACACTCCACACCTAACTAAGCAGCCATGAAACTAACCACCCTCATGCACCAACTGTCGACTCACTCCCAACTCTCAAACTGCAACCAACGACAACCTGCTTATTTGTGTCAGTCAGCATTCCTCCTCATCTTGCTCACTTCCTTTTCCCACAACAGTTGGGCTCTTCAGTGGAATCCACTCAGGCCCCTCAGGATATCACTTTCTCTAGTAAAGTTAAAAACTGGAATTAAGCTGTTGGTATTTATTACATTAGAGAGTTGGCTTGAACACCATATTTTTACTTATGTAATAGAAGATTTTTCCAATCAGGTCGTCGTCCAGACTTTGGAATTGGAAAAAAAAATCATTTTTTTTCCATAGCAAATATTTCCTGTCTTCCTTTGAGCAGTTTGAGGGCAACTTCCGTTTCAGGTGCTAAGTTCAGAGTTCTGCAGCATTCAGGAACCTCGGAGTGTAAAACATTCCCCTGCCTTTAATTCCTTCCCGCCCTCTTCACTTATCCTGTCTTTGTTTTCACAACCTTGGTAAAAACAGTTTCTTTGAAGTGCAGTACTTCTTTATTTACCGTGGGTTTGATTGATCTGTACATCTGTAGGAATGCATTCCAAGCAGAGACCACAACTCTGCCAGTCAAGGTGACTCGCACCATCAGGAGTCATAAACCACAGTCTAACTCTGATAGGCGTGTCGGCCAGTTCCCTGTAATCTGTGGTTCCTGTCGCCTCAGCAACTGACACAAACAAAATTCTTGAGAGGAGAAGACACAGCTCTCAGGTAGTCATTCTGACACATTCACACGGCCCTTCCTTTAGTCAATCAGTGCTGTAGGTGACGCGAGGGTGAAAGAATTCCTTTCAGAAATCCCAGCACTAAACTGTGCCCTTCCTCCCTCCTTCCTCTTCTCTCTGTACCCGCTGTCCTCCCACGTTTCCTCCAGACAGTTCAACTCACCACACCCCATAATGCCAAAGAAAGGCACATACAGTATGAACACCACAGCTATGTCCTCGACGCTGCACATCTATTTCTTTCTTTTATTGACTTATTGAATATGTACTCACAGGTCTTCCTCCAGGGGCTTTGCATACCCAAAAGTTTTCGCATACATTTCCGTATTCTTAGTGTCACTCACATAACCTCTACAGTGCGTTACCAAACTCCTCACAATCTTTAAATTAGATGTTTCTTGTTTCTTGTACTTCTTTAACCTACATTCCCTTAAATAGCTGAATATACCCCACCCCCACAATATGCTCTAATCTCTGCATGTACAACGATTTCTTTTAGTTAAAAAGCATAAATGAGTTGTGTCTTACATTTTGTTAATAGCAAATGATACAAGAGATGCACTTGGAAATGTATTCACTTTGGAAAAGTGCTGTAAAGTTCACATTTGTAAGCTTCACTAATAAAAACCAAACATTTTTATTTTTATTTTATCAGCTTAAAGTAGCTGTTTATTTCCACAGAGCGATTAATTGTTTAATAATAAAGCAGATACCTATTATTTATAGACACAGACACCTTTAAGAATACTTCTTGTAAAGTTTCCAGTATGAGTAAACGACATTCTCAAAGTAGAAGTAATCTGCAGTATGACACAGCCTGCACTATCTCTATCTATTGTTCTTAATCACCTCTGAACGTCAATCTCTCCATAAAACAGCCTCAGCTAAGCCCCATTATTGAGTCCAGATTGAAAGGCTGCGAAAAGAAAGTGCTGTTGGAAAATCATTTATAATGATTCACTGATTGGAGAGTATAAAATTTCCCTCAATGATCTTATCTCTACATTATGGAGCAATGTTTGCTTCGTATCTAAGCAAAACAGACAGAGAATCTCCCATATACCTCCTTTCCCATGCCCAATCCTTTGAACTACTTCAAGACTGACATGAAGTGATTCCGTGTGAGAATGCCAAACAAACCTGACACAATTAACATTCCTCTGCACTCATTCCTCATACCTTGCCAAAGCATCGGTTGGAAGAGTTTTATTAACTCCCACTCACAACACAAACAGGTATTAGGCATCTATTACTGCTTCTTACCTTGGCAGGAGTCCCCAGTGGTTTCGTAGCCTGCCAGACACTGGCACTGGCCCACAGGAACCACCCATTCCCCATCAGCTGTACAGTAGATGCGAGGGGTGGCTTGACTGACAGCATTCTCTACACAGGCTCCCTCCACCTCCATGAGAGCATCTGCCACCGTCTCCGGGAAGGCCGCCAAGCTCTGCACTGTGGATGGGCATGTCTTGTAGTACACTCTGACTGAGAGCAGTGCCACACATGCGCCCATGTCTTGAAATGCCAGGTAGAAGCCTTTTCTTGAAAGAAGACCCACAGTCCTTATCTCCTTGTTGACCTTCAGCACACGGCCCCTTGTGACCTCATCTGGAGCGATGGTGGCCACTTTGCGGAACTGCCCTTTACGGAAGTTCATTCCCACGTCGGCATCAGCCTCTGAGATGAAAAGGTTGAAGGTTTCTTTGCAGGACACAGAAGCGCCATCAAAGGTGTTGCAGTCTCGCACTATAAAACGGAGCTCGACAGAGACCCGTGTTGTACCCGGGCGCCGCTGAATGAATGTTGTGCGTAACCAGTTATCTTGTTCAGTGGCGTCTATACTACACACACTGTAGGTATAAAAAAGTGAGCCGTTGACCACCGTCTGGACTATCTCCCACTGTAGCAAATAAAAAGATAAAGAATGAAGACAAAGATCAGTACAGGGCAAAAGTCACTGCAATCAAGACACTGCACAAAAAAAAAGGAGAGAAAGCATTTTTACAGGGGATAAATACAAGTTTCAGTCTTTTTTCCTGCCAAGAACCCGTTTTATTGATGAGACACTTCTTCTTTCAAGCTGAGGGAAAAGCTCATAAAGTGCAGAAGTGAGCAGGAGCTTTTTTCCACACATAGGGATTATTGGCCTGGACATATGCTGTGTGCACACGACGTGTGTGGCTTTCCACTAACACACAAGCCTCCATGTGTGTGAGACAGACATGAACCCAGCAAATACTACTGTGGAACACCAACTGACATTTATGGCAGTTAAATGTGCTTTATAGTGCAGAGGCATAGCAGCCAAATTGGTAGCAATTAAGGGTTTTTAAGAGAGGCAGTAGAAAGATTAAAAGCCTTGATTTAACATTTAGTTTTAACACCTCATATGTTAGCAGTACCAGTTTGTATCAGAGATTCAAAGGACATTCCTTTAAATCCATCAAATTAATAAAATATGTCACAATTAAATCAAAGTAGGTCATTACCTCTGTTCTTTTTTTTCCCAGTTATTCATATCAAGATTCTCTATTACTTGTAATTACTATTAAACAAATATTCCTCATCTGTCTTCCTCAGATTGATGGTACTGCTTTCAGAAAGTTAAGTGTTCCTATGTTTGCTGAAGCCAACTCCACAAATTGCAAATAGTCCTCTCTTGTACAAATTTAAATACACTTCACAATTGTGAGAAGGTTGAGATAGAAGTAAAACCTTGACAGAGAAACAGGGAAATACTGATGATAAAATGTGAGTCCCTGGATCTTTTCTAACAGTCACAAGGCTACGTCGTCCTTTTGCTTTTTTTAGACGGAAAACCACTAAACTATAGATAGAGGGAGGTGCTCTCCACATGGACCAGTGTTCCCTCAACCTCACGGATCATCTTACTTCTGTTCTCAGAGAAATGGTGATAGAAATATTGTTGACTTCAATGGTTTGGAATGAACGTGTCTGTTGTGATTGTGTTATAATCCACTTGAAGACTGTAGATTTAAATGTAGTTTGACATTTTAATGACATTCATAAGTTCTACAGGAAAGGGTCTTAACACGGCAGTAGACTTCTTAAACCTGAATACTTAAAAATGCTTGTTGAGGTATAAATACTCACTCCGTTCTCAAATGGCAACGTTAACCAACCCAACTCCCCTCCTGAAGCTTTCATATCCAGCAATACTTCTACAGGGAGAGACAGAAAAAAAGAACACTTACAACAAGCACAGAAGCACATAACACTTGATGCCTTAAGTATAAGTATAGTTTTGTTTTTATAGAAAGTCAATACCAGCCAACTAACTGTCTTACTTATTTTTAAGTCCTTACATCTTCTGGTGAATGGGTTTGTAGGCTACAGATTACAGGCCGTTGAATAATGAGAAATAACTTGGATTTGACTGTACAAAGGAATCCTCTGCCGTGATCTCCGGCCCAGCAGCTTTATGGGGGGCACATGCCTGTCTTTGACAGTTTAATGAAGCATATCGGTCCAATTCAACACTTCATTGACCGTATCCTCCAGGTCCAAGAAACAGCACTAATAATGTCTGAGAAAGGCGTGGGCTGTTAAAATGCCATGACTGAGGAACGACATGAAACTGTCTCACAAGTGAAACAAAAAAATCTGACATTACAGGTGCTCCTTGGCCCCAATGGTGACAAAGATTAGTGATTACAATTCCATCATAAATATATAGGCCTGTATGTATTACATACACTATATATAGACTAAATACCTTTTAGAGTAATTCTAAATTGGATGATGACATTTAAAAGAAAATTCATCAGTTTACCTCTTAACATGTGTCGTGACTGAATGAAAAACAGCAATATACATGAAGAACTATATTCGGGGGATTTTAAATTGACAGACAATAAAATTAAACATCCAGAAAGCTCACTGAGCCAACCTTATCAAATTCCAAACTCCTGATTCATGAGGTGCGGTAAATTACGGCTACCTAACTTCCTGTAAAGTAAAGTAACGTAACGTAAAGTAAAGTACTTACGTTCTTCGGATTGGAGGCTGATAAATACTTGGTTGGTGATTAAAAATAAGAATACGCTTATCCAGCGGAGCTCCATTATCCCGTAAAGTTTAAAACTATTGCGAGAGCTCTCCTCCGTCTGTCCCACCGACTCGGCTCCTCCGAAAAAACACTAGACTAACGGCTGAGTGAGCACGAGCATGAGTCCCATTGAGAAACAGGTGGCGTCATCACCCCGCCCCTCCGCGCGCCCTCTGGAATGCGGACGTTTTCCTAATTTGGCGACGAGAGCAGGGCGGTGCTACACCAGCCTGACCGCACCTGTTTCAAGGGGAGGATGTGGCCTTTATGAAGACTATTGTATTGTGTCTGTTTGTTTGATAACATTAAATCAATTATTATGTCATAATTCATCCCACATATCATACGCATTTGTTTATATACATACAGTCACAAATATATATATATATATATATATATATATATATATATATGACTAATAGTAGAGTAAATAGAAAAGAAACAGTGAGACTCTGACCTGTAGTAGAGTTGAATACCAAAGTAGCATCAAAAGAAAACCCTGAAGTATAAATATACTTAGTTATAGTACTTGCAGGTAATTACAATAATCTCTTGTGCTAATTTGTTTGAGCCATTTCTAATTGACAAGGCTGCCGAGATCATTTGAGTAAGTATTTCTGCTGAGTTTCAAGCATTAAAGCAATTCAGGCACTATTTGGAGGGAGTGTTTCAGTTTTTACTGGTTTCTCAACTGCATTTCTTTGCTTCTGAGTGCAGTGTGGCTTTGGTGTTCTGGTCTTCCTTTTTCTTTAATTAAAAAGGAAGTACCTAGCTATGCCACATCATGGATGTGAGCAAACACAAAAGGTAGGATTTTAAGTTCCAATCCTGCTTTGGTACATTTGCCCTGGGTGATTAAATAAACATGTATTAATTAATTAACCAGTTATTAATTGGCATGGAATTGGGTGTAAATGAGCTTCTAATGGTTCAAACAATAAGTGTTAATATAACAGTGCAGACATGTTTGGGCTCTGGTTGCATTTCCTAATGAAACAGTGTTTAAGTTGAACAATCTTTTTGACCGTCTTCCAAGTAATTGCCTGAATCCTTCACATCTCATCCAGGACTTGTCTTTCCCACGACTGGTAAAGGAGGGGTCAAGTGGGGGGGTGGTGGCCTGGTATGAATATATGACTACTAATGAGACGTTCTTCATAAAGAACCTTACAATTTGGGTATGAATATGTGACGACAAAGAAGATCAGACAATAGCATCACCTAGCAACTCTTATCTGGAGGAATTTCAGAGTCAAGTCTTCTCTGTGTACTTGGAAAGAAGAGCCCCTCATTTTGAGAGCCAAGCACATACGGCCAGCCAGACAAAGACCCCCCAAAATATCAACTGAAGAGGCGGACATTGTCTTGTCCAACGTTACCATGCACGGACATTAATCATACAACACATAGAGTGAAGGATGTTGGTGAAAAAAATAGATTAACAAGTTAAGTGTGGGTTGAATTAATGTCTCTCTGACCTTCCAATGACAATCAGTTCAATGGCCACCAAACACAAATTGTAGGTTAACATGACAAGTATGACTCCAACAGAACATTTGAGAAAACAGAACATTTTTTGATGAAATGATGCACCAATTAAGATCAGGATAAAGTCAACTTGCAAGTATTTGATGATTTGAAGGACAATTAATATGTGTTTGTGTGTTAATAATATAAGATGAATTTCAGTTTTCACAACCAGCTCTAAATGGTCAGAATACATTTACAACATAATTCCTCAAGGAGAAAAATACATTGTTCTTACTGGTCAGATATCATTTTTGGACGTGAGGACGTGATCTGAGATACAAGCTCACTAAAAGAACGACAGCTTGCAGTAAGAGCCAGATATCCTTCACTTTCAAATTACCCGACACACTTTTGTTTTCAGCGTGAACTACCACTCGAGGGAAACGTCCATCTTAAGCACTCAAGTAGCTCTTTTTCTCTTTATTGGTTCTGATACACACTGAGGTACGCTAAGGTGTTATGTTGGAGTGTGTTAATGCGTAGACTCTGAGAAGTGTTTTTTGTAGTCATCCTCGAGTCGACAGTGTCAAAGGTTAACACCCTCTCTAACACACAAGTATGCAAATGCTTTCATTACAATACAGACTTCTTTTCATTCAGCAAGCCGAGCATGCGTCCTACTGCAGAGCGGACTGCAGCCTCGCAGCCCTCCGGGTGACCAAACACCCCTCCCTCTGGTCACCGGCTTCTGAGGGTGACGACAACACAAAAGTACTTCACACTGGGGGATGGACCTGTATTTTGTGGGTCAGTGAACAGCGGCTGAACCAGCAATGCCATGTCATTCAGACCCTGCTCCCCTCACGCCCCTGCTTTCCTCACACTTCTCGTGGTATCAGCAAACAGAGAGTTGGAGCACTATAGAAAGCCCCCGGGAGTTTTTGTGTACTGCTAAATTGTAGTGCACCTACCGTTTTAGAGCATTCTCATGGTTAGGGCCCCAATACTCTTGTTAAGAAGGATTTATTCCCGTCTGTGTTTACTTCAGTGTCTGTGTTTTGTCTTTAATTGCCCTATTTTTGACTTGATTTTCATGCTTTTATTACAAATTGCCTGTTCAAAAAGATTCACTTTCCATGAAACTAAGAGTTCTGCCAGTTGTTGAACTTTCTTTGTAAACACGTGTTTGTTCAGTGTAGCTGTGGACTCCAACAATTCCTCACATCCCCTGCTTCTTACACTCATTCGCATCAATAATAGACGCACTAAGCTTTTGATATCAATGTATAAACTCATAGATAAAACAAGACCTGGACTTCCCAGCAAGAGATGGGTGATTTATTCCTGTCAGCAGTTCCTCATTTGAAACAAGTCTCTATATAACAACAATGCAACCACACGTTTATCTACGCACTTTAATGATAGCAACCACTTTCAAGACCCTGTTCTTTCATATTCCTCACAAACGAGAGTTAGATGTCGTGTAAGCTTCTTTATCCTACACAAGGGAGTAATGTGCTCGATTGTCTGCTGATATGCTATCAGTGGTCTAAAAAGCTCCACAGGCCCCCTCTGAAAACCTCCCAACTGGAATTTGGGCTGTGTATTGTCTACGTTGGCTTGATTGTGCGCAGAGTAGCGTTGGAAACAAAAGATAGAACATGCTCTGACAAGTGTTTATCTTACGGAGAGAAGAAATGTGAGAATGTGGTAAAAACCACAAGCATTACTCATACATAGTTGGGTTTCGTCTGTTAGTGGCTTCGCCCTCGTCAGTCATCGCTGCTTGTTTAGGCACTGACCTGATGGATCAAAGAGCAGCTGTAGGAAATCTGAACACTGCAGGAAGACAGGAAGATATCTAAAAGAGTTAATTGACATGATGCCCCTACTTCCCCATTTAAGTTAAGTCCCCAATAACTAACCATAAGATAGTTGGAGCCCTTGTTCATTGTGTTCAGTATTATGTTCGTTTATTAGTTGGAAACAGGTTGTGTATTCACAGTATTCCAGACTGAAGCCACTGTAATCCTCGTCGTCTGGCAAGAGTGGGGGGACGAGGGCGACACTGAAAGAGAAATCTCCTCCATTAAAGACCTGTGTTAAATGTAATGGATGTTAGCAAAGGGGCCTAATAAAGATGACAGCACACATTCATATGCATTGGTTTGTGTGCTCAGCTTGACGAAGTCTGCCTCACAGGCTTAACAAAGGGAAGGAAGGAAGCCAGGGGCTGAGCAGAACGCCTGGGGGTGTGGGGGAACAACACACACACACACACACACACACACACACACACACACACACACACACACACACACACACACACACACACACACACACACACACACACACACACACACACTCACAGGATGCTCAATCCTGTTTACTGTTTGCATTTCACAGTGGCCGACCAACTTGGGAGGGCGCCACAGTGTGATCACAGGCATTGCAGCTGTTTGTAAGGTAAGGTAGTGGTGTGTGTTGGTGTGCGTGAGTGAGTGCGTGTGTGCGTGCATGCGTGCGTGTGTGTGTGTGTGTGTGTGTGTTTTCTCATTCATCATCAAATGTAGGTATTCAAATATCTTATTTCTGAGTATTTTCAAGGTAATGTAGATTCAATAAAGATATACCTTTTTTGAATTTTGTGATAGAATCGGGAGCCCACATTCACAGTTTTCCAAAAGGGTACAAGAAGAAGAGGAAGGCACAATTCATCATGTTTCTTAGAGGTAACATTTTCTGACATCAGCTGTAAACAGACATGATGTCAGATGGGACCACAGAGCTGCTTGGTGAGGGTCTGCACTATAACGACCACAACTGTTCAGAGAAGCAGAAGGGAGGACAGGAGAGGGTGACTGGCAGTGTGGTCCACAACAATCAGACCATTATTTGGCCAAAAGGACACCTGTTTTGTTTGTGGTAGGGCTGGATTCAAAGGCTGATGACAACAAAACAGCTGAACAACATGAGCCGACAAGGAGTCAGCGTTTATTTTCATCAGCAATTTGTATTACTACGATTATTCATTTCTGCTTTCAAAAGTTCACACATACAGCCATCTAAAACTGCTCTTAGACGTTTTTGTTGTTTAATTTGAGATAAGCATTTTGAGAATTTGAAGCATTTGATTGATCAGCTCCACGATGTAAAAAGGTATTTAACTCAAATAGGAAGTAGCTAAATCACACAGAGACCAACAGGGTTCTCTTGTGTTGACACAAAACTTCTCACCATGAGGTAACACAACACGGTCTACAGCTGCCCCCAAGTGACAGGCAACATTCCGAGACACAACCTGCAGCTGAATGCAGCCGTGGATATATTATTCATAGTTATTCACTAACATCATAGGGCAAGTATCGGATTGTTCAGGTATATATATTTTTTTACAGAATTAGCAAGCAGGCATTGCAATTGTTTCATTTGACTACTAGAACCTAAATGAAAACCCACACCGTCCAAATGTTTTCTTGACACTGAAAACCTTTGTGGGCCAACCTTTCCTGGAATCAATAGGGAATTGATAAAGAATCGCACAATAAGCAGAATCAATAATGACATTGATATCAATAAAATCGAATTTCCATATCTAACTCTGACAGTTAATTTATCATTCTGCACTTTGCATCAGAGGTTTAGGAGTCAAAGTTGAAAGTAACTTAGACTTTGAAAAACACCATTTGAGATGTCGATTACACTGAAGTAACAGATAGAGAAATGAAATTGTAAATTTGGCCATGTTTTAGAACTTGTGTTAATGCTTTCACACTCGGAGGGAATCGACTTGTTACGCACCAGTTTGAGCCAAATATCGTGACGTACAAATCCAGTTCCTCCGGTCAGCAGTAGTAAGTCCACGTCACGTGACGCGTGTAGGAAGCGTCGATTGGCGGTGAAGCGAGTTGATCTGTCGGCGATGTCTCATCTCTCCAGCGGGACAGGTTTGTTTCCTATAAACTTTCCTCATGCGGTTTGTCATCTCTCTTTGCGTGATAACCCTTTGCTATTCAGCTGTGTGATGTGTTTTTGTCAATGTCACAGTGAACGATTTAACAGCAGAATGTTGCGGAAGTGAAGTTTGACAGCTAGCAGGTGGAGCGGCTCGGTAGCGTTCAGCGGTAGTGGTGTTCTCCACCTTTCATCTGTCGGTGTGCCTGTTGTGTTTCACAACATTGCAAATGACATGTTAATACCAGCACCTTGGCTTTTCTGTCATAGCGTAAAACTACATGTGGGTTTAGTCTTGCGTGTTTGAGAAGAAATCCTCCGTGAACGTACGTCAACGTTACCTTTGCTAGCATTACTGTGTGAGGTTGTTACCTTACATTATTGTGCTCCTACTGGCTTTGCAAACGTCATGATTTTAACTGTTTGAGAAAACCCCGACAGGGAAGCAACTGGCCACATTTAACTGTTTTTGATGTGTTTTCTTTTTGCTAGCATCGACCATTCGAGCAGGAACAAAAACATGTTAACATGTTCTTCTCGAAAAACATGTTAACAACATGCTTTTCTACCTGCACCGAAGGTATCTGCAGAATGTTAAGTGATAACCTGTTTTTCAACTGGAATTGTCTGTGTTTGGAATTTACGATTGAAGTCGACCGAGGCACATTTTCTTGTCCAACAGATTGAACTTCCAACATACTTAATATAACTTACTCTTGTAAACTGGGCTTCGGGTGAAACTTAATAACCTGTCAGTATTGAAAATCATTTCTTTCACTCTTCCTCGATAATCCCAAATGAGTAACATGCCTTATCTATAATTCAAATCCAATTTAGTCTATTATTAATATCTACAATGTATACACGTGCGTTGCACGTTATGTCCACTAGGGGGCATTCCGACATTACTAATCAAGATTTGGAAACAACAATAAGCAATCTATACCAAAGGTGACACATTCCAAGATGCATCATAAAACTGTACACACATCCTGTCCTAAGTGGCTTCATATCTTTGAGAAAAATCAACGTTTTGCATTTGTGACTCAAATGCAATCATTATTGCTAAATGTGAAACGGAAACTGGGCTAAAGGAACCACATTTGTATGTTCTGCTTATCTACTCTTTGAGTAAATGTGACTACTGCTACCATGTAAACTCCAGTGTCTTTTTGATATCTTTTATTACTTAAAAGTTTATCAAAGTTAGCATGATCACTTTATTTATGTAATTTATAAAGTTAGATGACAAATTACATGTTTATCAAGCACTTTACAGTTCTCAGAACCTACATCTTGACATTTTTATGACGATGTAGAATAGGATTTATAATTCTTTATTCCAAAACTAATCATCATGATTATATCAATATTGAGATCTTGATTAATTAAAAAAAATATTCTCAGACGTCAGATGCCCTGTGATGCTAGCTTGCTGCTGGTCCTTGTCCTGTAGAATAGCCTCCTAAGTTTCTTATGACAGTTCGAAGAGTGAATGCGGTTTGTCAGAATGCTCATGCTATTTAATACAGACCCCTCAGCTGTGACCAGCTGTGATTTAGCCCAACTCAAACAGGATGCAGCTTTTTATCTATGGAGTGCTTTTTCAAGTCAGTAACAAAACTGCTCAGTTATCATTACACAAGTCCCCATTGTGTTTTTTTTTATCTGGTTCATGTGCTTTTGCTTGGCATCGTGATGCGTAGAAATACCTCTGGGAGACTTTTTCAGAAATACACTAAAATAGGTCAAATGTTATTCTTTCGAGCGTGTGTGAGAAGGTCGCCTGGACGAGAAGTGTGATGTGCTGCTCATGTGGCTCAGATATAATCTGCTGCAGAAAATGTAAAGCATAAACTTGAAACACTAAACTCTGTTATTTAAACTCGTAAGTGCCCTTGAGCAAGGCAACCAAACTGCCCTCTGGGTGCCGCAAAGCCGCTGCCAACTGCAGTGTGTGTGTCTTCACTGTGCCATGTCCATCATAGACATGAATCAACAGATATAGCCAAAGGTATACTTGAAATATACATTCACTTGCCAATGTATTAGGTACATTTATTTAGCTGACTGTTATATGTCTTTGTTTTGCAATGCTTCAATGAACTGATGGTCATGGTGCTTCCCCCTCCTTTATGCAAATGATAGCTACATAATTGATCATGAAAAAAAGGTTGCGGTAGGATGAACATGATCAGCTGAAGACTCTTGCTTTAGGGGGCAAACGCGACGGTGACATGAGCATGAATGATCGCGTGGTGGTACATTTTCTGTGCTAGTCAGAAATAAAAAATAGTTTATAAGTGAGGAAGGATTATGTGTTGGCATTAACTTTATAATTCTGGGAAGGAGCATCAGAGTCAATGAAGTTCTGAATGAAGATGGTGTTTTTTTTAGTTCCCATGCTCGTTAACTGTTATGGTGGGTTCATTTGCAGAATAAGCAACGGTTCAGAAGACAATGGAGAAAAAGAAATGTGCATTACAAGATGTTTGCTGCTTTAAAAGCAATGTCAGAAAATTATGAAACGATGTATGATATGATGCTAATATTAAATCATCTTATTATCCAGCTAATCTGTGTGGGTTAGGACGATGAGCGTCGTGTATAGAGACAATATGTGAAGATTAATGTCGACATTAATTTTTTCACTCAGAACTGAAAGTCAGCTTCTGTTGATGCCGCCATGAGCCGGCCTTTGCTGTTTACATTGTCACTGTATCAACATCAATGTGGAACTCCAGATGTTACACTTAGTCATAAAATGAGCTTCATCCTGTTGGTGTTCCTACCATAGTTGTTTTGTCGTTTAAGCTGCTACTAATCAGAAATTGCCTCAGTACTTTTCCACTTGTGAGCAAGAAACCTTTTTGTGCTTGTTTTTAATGTTTTCTAAATTATGACATATATTTGAGCCTGTAAATATGAGCCTTAAAAGCTTTTGGGCTTTGGTCATAGACTGCTGCGCTAATAGAGTTTATATAGGCAAAAGCAAAAATGAGTAGCAGTGAGAATATGTCAAATGTAATCACAATATATTGACATTGCCTCATATTTCTGTTGATTTTCATTTCACCTTGCCCTTTTGCCTTATAATTGATTTCAGCTCTTTGCTAAACCATCAAAAAGTGGGTTGGAGTTTCCCAGCACACAATCAACAGCAGAACTATTGTAGTAGGAGCTCAATGCCCCTGAGCAAAGAGCAAAGTCTATATCTCTTCCACTAATATCCACTGATCTCTATACTCATGACAGTGGCACCTCTTCAATTGTTGGAGACTGAAGACGATTTCTGTTTTAGCTTTGAAGATTTGGGTAGGTTCCGTTTTATTGTTTGCATTCAATTTTTCTTCACTTTCATCGTGTTCTATTAATTAGTTTGTATCGGCTCTTTGTGAATTACTCAATTCCATTCTTAAGTCTTATACAAGATAATACATCTAAAATTAGTTTATTAAAAAATCATTTTGTCTGGACCATAAAATTACAGCTGTATTCTTTTGCGTGTGTACATTGTTGGAAATGTATTGACAGTTATAATTAGTCATTGGGACAAAAGCTCTTTCATTTCTCAGTTCCCGGAAAGATGAGTTGATTAACCGATAAGTGAATCAACAAAACTAATCTGCTTTCATTGTGATAAAGGATGCAATATTCTTATTTTTAATGGCAATTTGATAAAGATAAAACTTGATGGTCCCTGCCTCCCCAAAGTGAAGGTGTTATGCTTCCTCTTTCATATGTGATCGGTATGTGATATTGCTCTGGATTGTGGACTGTTGGCCATATGGGAATTTCTCATTTAAAAAGATAACAATTCAGCAAACCTTACAAATGTAATTTTCTTGCGGGCAGTGATATAATACTTATCAAAGTGGTGCTTTATTATGACCTACATCCTTATAATGGCTCTCATGTTTGTTGCTTCACAGTGATTTGGACGGTTTAGGACCGCAGCATGTCTGTGACTGTGTTCCTTCTTCTGGTCACGCTGTGTGCCCATGGAAGTCATGGAGAGGAGAAAGTGGAGGGGCAGAATCCTGGCCATGTTTCAGTGGTGATAGTGGGAGGCACAGGGGACCTGGCAAAGAAGTATCTATGGCAGGGCTTCTTCAGTCTCTACGTTAACCAGGTCGGCAGTGGAAGCACCTTCTCCTTCTACGCTGGCGGACTGTCACCCACGGACACGACTACACCTGTATTCTTTGAGATCTTAAAGGCGGTGACCTGCTTGAAGGACGTATCTCAAGAGCGCTGTGCTGTGCTCAAGGAGCAGTTCCTGCGGCTAGCACAGTATCGGCAGCTCAAGACCATTGAGGACTACCAAGAGTTGGTGAAGCACATTGAGCAACAAGTTCAAGAAGAAGGAATGAGCGAGTCAGGGAGGCTCTTCTACCTCTCAGTACCAGCCTTTGCATATGCAGATATTGCTGATAAAATCAATAGCACTTGCAGGCCAAGTGGTGGGGTGTGGCTCAGGGTGGTGTTAGAGAAACCTTTTGGACATGATCTCAGGAGTGCTAGAGCACTGGCATCTCAGCTGGAGAACTACTTAAAGGATGAAGAAATGTACAGAATTGACCACTACTTAGGAAAGCAGGTAAGGAAATCCTCCACAGTCTGTCTGTGCCTCGCACTCTGCACTGTTTGATTTCATGGTATGTTTCTTTCCGCTTTTGTGACCAGGTGGTTTCGAATATACTTCAATTCAGAAGACAAAACAACAAGTTTCTGGATCCCATCTGGAACAAGCACCACATAGAGAGAGTGGAGATTGTATTGAAAGAGACACTGGATGTTAAAGGTGATGGCCGTAGACATGTAATAGTGATAGACGTCATATTGGCTGGTTGTAGAATAGGTCATAAATGCTGTCAACTGATCTCTCGCTACCGAGTTAGACAGGACCTCAATACTGTGGCTCCTTTTTCTGATCACTACAGTGCAGACTCTTGTTCCAAATTGTATCACCCGCACAATATGTCACGGCCGCACACATGACATTCAAGCTTAATTTTTGCACAGTGGGATGAAGTGTGTGTGTGTGTGTGTGTGTGTGTGTGTGTGGGGGGGG